>JALPQI010002891.1:0-85031 GCA_025490895.1 Thaumatotibia leucotreta | reverse complement strand
GGATCTTATGTCAATAAAGACTTCTATCTACTCATTATCTTATTAGTGCAACACTGATAACGACGAACATAATTGATAGGAGATTACGTTAACGTGCATTACCTAAACTTGGCAAAATCTTGAGCAAGTAAAGCAATTTGTTTTCATACAGTACAATTTAATAATTAAATAAAAACAATAAAACTGCATACCTGACCAACTAAAACAAAAAACATTATTTTAAACAGAATTTAACAAGTGTTCAATATGTCTACCGTGTTGTTCTTGATACAGATCCGCTTGATTGTTCCTGTGATTGAATTGATTCACTCAAAATCTTCTTCAGCAAAGAATCTTAAGATTAGTTGATCCAGATCGCCCGGATGATGACAAGGTCGCCCGGGTGCTCGAGCATGTTGTGCCACTGTAAACTGTCCGAAACCGCGAAGATTTTTGGTGCATGCGATTTTATTAAATTGTGTCCGGGGATCGGAATGTTTGGATGAAGTTCGTGAAATAACATGTTGGTTGGGTTCGCCTTGTGCTATTCGTTTGTATTGACAAACGTACAGTATCGTAACGCTCTATGTTTGAGTACGGATGTGGTGGAGGCATGATTTTTGGTGAATAATTATTATTTTCTCATTCAATATCCGTGACAATGACTTTGTTTATTATGCGTATGACAAAAGTGATTGACAATGTCATGGGCAAGGTTTACTCATAAATTGACAATTGCTAATAACTTTATAAAGAGATTACAATACAACCTCATTAAAACCGATATGGTAGTAGAGTGACAAAGATTTTGGGATAAAATTTAATCCAAAATGAAAACGTGATTAAAAAATAAATAAATTTGTTTTCACGTAATTACTACTTTAACGTAATCCCCATCAATTACTGAGTTAGAAAAAATGATTCCTGATCACGGATTAAGAATCATCGTGTATAACATACATAACATGTCAGTCTAAAGAAAATCCTTTTTGTTTAGATTGGTAGTTCAAAATTGGAGTCTGTCATCGACCAGGCTATGCCGTCGGTACGTATTAGGCTAATTTCGTTGTAAGGTTTTTTATGTCTATTTTTTACCAAAATCACTTTCAAATGAGAAAATGCTTTTTTTGGATTGTTAACTAATGTAATTGAAAATGTAGTTCCGGAACAGTATTTTTTTCTGGTGGCTCTTCATTTCTCGCAGGAATATAATAAAAACAGTGATATGAATAGTTTTTCATATATTTTAGCATGGAACCGAAGAACAGCAGAAGGCACAAGACGTATGTAATAATTATAATTATAAATTAATTTGACGAACGTTTTGTACCTGTTCAAGAATTTCTAATTAAATTTTAACATAACATTAGTTTATACTGTGTGAGATATGGTTGTGATTGAGAAAGTATATTTTCTATGAAGTTAAAGGTGCGACTACACCAATATTTAAAAAAACGGTGACGGCACGGAATCGCAGTGACGTTTTTGCCGAATGTTTCCCACATCACTGCCCACAATACGCAGACGGTACGGAATCTCAGTGACGCATCGCATCCAAACCATTTTCATCGCATGCTCATCACACCGCTGCTTAAAATACATGAAATTTGTGTTTTAATTTTTATTTATTTGATGCTTCTAGGCATAAAATGTATTGAACTGGCATCAAAAAGAGACTTAAAAAAAATATTTATGTTTTGCAGCTGGTGCGTAAATACATTTCAATATTCTTTTTAAGAGTTCGTAGTTGAAAATTATTTGATTTCATCCATTCAAAGCTGTAGAAAAGTATGTCCGAGAACATAATCTATGATATGATGAAAGTTCGTGGGCCTCAAAATAAAAATATTAACAAGGGAGCGGACTAAGGTAAATCTACTGAGGAAAAATAAAATAATACTAAGATAACTAGCTTTAAGTAACTCAGTATAAAAGATGGGATGGAATTTATCTACGTAATATGAAAGTCCTGAATTGCCCGTATCGTGTCAATAGAAAAAAATAACGATGTATGATATACATTCAAATTTAATGACAGTTAAAATGGTTATTCTCTTTAAGAATATATTAAAGTATGTATACCGACATTAAATAATGACATTTAAATACATTTTCAGATAAAAGAGGCGTTGGTGAAAGTAAGAAAACTACCAGTTTTGCAACTATGATAATGTTTAATGATTTCATTCAAATTACTACCGTATGATATTTATAGCCTTATACGTTCACGAGTCGAAATTTTATGGACAGCTTAACCATAGGTATTCCTAATTTGTTTTGTATATTATTGTAATTACATCGATATAATTACTTTTTTAAAAATTAACATTTATTAGGTATCCTTTTTTTGTTGATGGTATGATTTTATATTTAAGGTAGTGTAAGAAATAAATGCATTAAGTTTGTTATTTCTTAAGCATATGTGTATTTGGCCGTTTTCCTAAAAAAACAAAAAAATTCAAATCAGAATCACGATCTGAATCAATCTGGATAATAATAAATAATGTTCAAAAATTTTTGTACAAAATTTGAGTTTCCATTACGTGACGCTCGTAGTTATTTCATACAAAAAACATGACGTAATGGAATATTTTAGGACATTATTTTTTTTTATCTAAATCGAATCAGCTCCTGATTGTAATTCGAATGAGCCTAAACACGTCCAGATCTAGAAGAATCAGTTGGGTCAAACTTAAAATCACGAGTCTTTCCGGTGGACATTTTAAAAGTTAAGGGCTATGAGAGTTAATTTTCTTATTAAACCCTTAAGGGCATTTAAAGGCACTCCTTTCCTATTGAATTGTATGATAAAAATCACGACTACACTCCTACCAGTTGCTTACTATTGGCCACAGGAAAGAGGGGCTCTACAGTTCAGCTGAACACGCACCTTTTCTTTCCTGTGGTCGATAGTTAACAGCCTGTGGACAGGTAGTAATGATTTTTTCATACAAAGCAATGGAAAAGGAGGACGTCTTAATGAAGATTAGGCTTTCATAAGAAAATCAAGCTTTATAGGCCTTAACTTTTAGATTGTCCACCGGAAAGACTCCGAACATGGGTTTGCGTTTGACCCAGTTACTCGGATTTTTTTTGTAAACGCCCATTTTACTATATTATCTTTATTTTTCTTACATAGCAAGAAACCGAGAACCTAAAGACAAAATTAAATATACAAATGGATGGCCCCTTAATCGATTTGGTAAGTTTGCCTATTTTTTTTTTGAACCAAAACTTAATCAACAGTTCAGAGACAAGAAACATAGTTTGTCAGCCTCCGTAGCCTAGTTGGTAGTGACCCTGCCTACGAAGCTGGAGGTTTCGGGTTCGAATCCCGGCGGGGGCATTATTTGTGTATTTTTTATCACAAATATTTGTTCTTTGGTCGTGGCTGTGTATGTATTTAAGTATCTACATGTATCTATCTATTATAGCCATTATAGGTATATATCGTCGCTCGGTACCCACAATTAAGACAAGTGTAGGATGTCCCAAGATATTTATTTATTTCTTTAATTTCCACCTCAGACGTTGGTGATCTTCATCTTGTTTCTTTGGTATATTACATCTAATATTTATAATTTATATAGTAGAAGGTTCTCTACCTTTTTGCCGATAATTGTATTGCCGAATTTTACTTCCCAACCAACTTTTCGCAGAAAAACAATTACATGTACATTGGTGAAATGTCATTCAACCGAGTAACACTTCTGCGAAAAGTTGGTTGGAAAGTGAGATTCGGCAATACAATTTTCGGCGAAAAATTAGGATACCATTGTATAAAGTAGTGTGACTACTTTAAAAAAATGTGTGTCACAAAAACTTCCAAAATAAAACAGTTGAATTGAGAACCTCCTTGTAATTACAGGATTCGAAACAATCTTTCACGGACCAAACTCTACAACATGTAAGTAATAAGTACTGATTCCGTAGCTAAGTCGGTAGCCACCTTGCCAGCTATGCTATTCTCTTATTCACACATTCGGCGCTGCGTTCGTCAACGAGCTCGACGATGAGACAGCCTTCACTTCGACGTAGAGCGCAGCGCTGCGAAAAACGGTATTCACTAACATAGAACAGCTCGTCGTCGAACTGTAGGCGGTAACTCTCGACGCTGTGTAGTTCCAGCTCACGCTGTATTCGTCACCGAGCGCTAGTGTCGTTTAAAGTGCATTAGTGAATACCATTTTAAGCTCGACGTTGCCGCAGCGCTGACACAGCGCTGACAGCAAGGCGGTTTCCTTAGTGAATAACACTGCTGATTCCGTAGCTAAGTCGGTAGCCACCCTGCCTGCAAGGAGGTCCCGGTTTCGAATCCCAGCGAGGGCATTTCTATGTATTTATTACGAAAACATTTATTCTTCATTCATGTAAGTATCTGTATGTGTCTATGTCTAACTATTATTTATATCACAACTTAATACCCACAATACAAGCTTTAATTGAGCTTACCGTGGTACTAGGACTTACACAGAATTAAAGTGCAGTGGGACATATTTTTGAGCATTTTTACATACACTATTTTAGTTTTGACTATACTCTTAAAAGCGCTTTTTCTGAAAACATACATTGTAAAATAATTTCGATTTTATTTTCTAATGATATTATAAAATTGGACTGAGATAAACTGATGATGATGATAATAATGATGATGATTATAAAATTACAGATTCAAAATAAGGAATCATTGCTTGCCGAACACGACCATCAACTGGAGAGTATCAAAGTAAATTGAGTTATAATAACACTCTTAAGATGGACCTTAAGTCTTTGCAATAAGGTTTACTACTAGTCAGATATACAAGAGTTGAAGGGTCCACGGAAAACATGTCCAGTGCTTAAAAAAATCAGAGCAAATTTACACCTTTACATTCTGTTAAAAGTAAGTTGGTTTTTGTTTCTGTAATTTGAATTGACTAGACATGTTCTTTCCGTGAACCCTTCATTTATGAAAACCTTTATTATTTCGCAATAAGAGCGAAAAAGAAACAACAATGACACTGATTCCACGGTGGGGAAATCCTAAAGGTGGATTTAGACCAAATGAGCGAATACTCATTCTATCCCCCACTCTACGAAATTCGTTCGTTACACAAAACATGATTCGTCGAAATTCGTTGATTTGGTAGAGTGGAGGATAGAATGAGTATTCGCTTGTTTGGTCTAAATCCACCTTAAGCCGTCGAAAATCGAATCGGCTTAAGTCGGGCGAAAAAAACTGTATGTCGGCGGCATAAGAACGAAAAATCCGATACATTCTAACGTAAATTGGGGTGAGTATGGGTACATAGTCATTGCATCCTCAAATAAGTAGTAGGTATAGAAAATAGTATAGAATATAGAAATAAGTATAGAATACATAATAAGTATAGAAAAAAAAAGGTGATGACTTAACCTTTTTTTTTCTCTTTTTTTTTTATTTTTATACCTACACTGTATGAGTATTTTTTTCTTAATTTGCAGAGAAAGAAAAAATACGGTTCTGATGCGGTAAAAACAGTTTTATTTTTAAATAATACTAGAAAAGTGTAAATTGTGAAACCGTAAAACGGGGTCAATAAGAATGGCGGGGTGAATAGGACCGCAGAGTAAACTAGTCTGTTAGCCCAGGACAAAAAGTCCAGTTGTTCTAAATTGGACTGTTTGTCCTGTCGTTCCTATTCACCCCGCCATTACCATTGACCCCGTTTTACGGAACTAATCAAATTCGACCGGTGTCTGTTGAGTCGGAATATAACTAAACATCGGCGGCCCGTGGCATTTAGGTGGCATTTGACGTTTCTGACAGGCTAGTGTAATAAAAATAATCTTTTCAATTACTTATATAATACATGACATTCGTAATATACAATAAATGTTTTTTCTAAATTGTTCGAAGATATTCTCCGTCTTTTAACTGTGAAAATCCAATTTGTGTACGAAAATGATCGTTTAACTTCGACTGACTTGATGAGTTAGATGGGTAAGAAAAGCATTATTTTGTAATGTTGTAGTGTATTTTTGTTGGGGTTCTCTTTCATTTCAACTTTTTTGTTTTGTAATAAGTTATTTTTTATTGATATCGTGATTAAATCTAACTTTTTATGATATATACCTCTATATGGAAATATACCTCTATTAGATATTCACGGGTTATTTTATCTTATCAGGGCCGACACTTGAAAAACGTGTCTCATCACTAGTGCTGAATGCCACCAGTCGCCGATGTTTACATATAACATGTCAGAGGCTCAGCACATGATTAGTGCGACAGTATGTCGCCGCGAGATAGATCTCCCATCCTTCACTAGCTATATTAACAAAAGAGGGACGGATAGACTATCTCGCGGCGAGATACTGTCGCGCCAATCATGTGCTAAGCATACAGGTATGATGTAATATTTGTTTTTTTTCACAGTATAATCAAAAGACATTGTGCATATTCAGCATGAGTAGGCAATACTGTGTGAAGCAGAAGAAGGTAATTATTTAATAATTACCCATAATTTTATACTTCCTCCAATAATTAGGGGTAGCAGAAAAAGTCAGTCATTTCATAAAATTTACTTGCGAAGATTTGTTGGTTCATGGAATTCCGAAGGGACATGAGTAGGGCCTGCAATTATGGAATTGAAATTTTTGTATGGGCATCGGAATTCCATTCAAAATATATCCATACAAAAAAATCCGGAATTGCAAGCCCTAGAGGGTGTTTCTATGCGATTTTTTTTATTGTTCATTACCATCACCGCTTTATTTTCCGTTTTATAAAAGTAAACGAGACTATTATGCCAGAACAGCAGACAAACATGCGTCTGCTACAAAATAACCGAAAATGACTCCACTATTTATACGCAGTTCGTCAATAATTTGGGAATGGTAATGACTTGATTGGTGCGACAGAATAATCGCATAGAACTACTCTATTAGACATGAGAGATGTCGGCTTGTCTGAAGAGGATACTATGGCGCCTCAAGACTAGAAAAGCCGACCGTAACGGAAAGGAGAAAAAGAGCCGAGGATGAAAATCTTGGATTCGGTGCCTTTTTTACTGACAGGGATTGTTGGACCCAGTATAAATAACATTTTTATGTATAACAAGGTGCCTATTAAACGAAACATATAGGTTATGATATGACAAATTATCTGACCCTTTAAGTAACACGTCTTGAGAGCGTTTATGTAACTGCTTAAAGGCTCATAAGTCATAAGATATGTGCTTTGTCGCGGACCATAAAGACGGTATTTGGTTTTTTTATTTACTATGAGTACATAGTTATGAATAAAAGTCCTGTAAAATTGTTTTGAGACAGTTTGTCTGTAGGAAGACTGTATTTGTGTAATGGTCTTTACATTAAACGACAAAAAGAGCTGTTTACTAAAATAGGCACATGCTTTGTGTCTTTTGAGCACTATTAAGTTTTTATATTCTTTTTGTTGTTAAAACATTGAGACATTGAGTTGAGCACCAACTAAAATGTCTCTGTTTGGTCCAATGGTTGACTGGTAGAGAATGCCTTTTAGCATTAAGTCCACCATTTGTACAATTTTCTTTGTTTTGTGCAATATAGTTTTAATAAATAAATAAATAAAATATTCCATTACAGGTCGCAGTGTTAAATTAATCGGATATTTAAAAACAGATTAATTACTGTTCCAGGAGTACAATCCAGCGGTATGGTTTTGAAAATATAGTATATTATATAACTAGCAACCCGCCCCGGCTTTGCACGGTTACAATACCTGTGTACGGTGCTTAAGCCTTCCTCATGAATCACTCTTTAAAAAAAACGATCCGTTGCGTAGTTTTAAAGATTTAGGGTGCGGCTCCACTGACGCGGAGCAGAGCGGAGCTGTGCAAAATCGACCAATAACATTCTTTAAATAAAAAAATCGAAACACTGTGATGCGGTCTCATTGGCCGAGCTCTCACAGCTCCGCTCCGCTCCGCGTCAGTGGAGCCGCACCCTCAAGCATACAAGGGATATAGGGACAGAGAAAGCGACTATGTTTTATACTATGTAGTGTTAACATTGAAAACTATATCATCACCAATTTTTATAACCGACTTCAGCCTACCTCTCCAATATCTGAATGTACAATAACTTTGCAAAATATTTCCAATATGGCGTAGAAACTTTAGGTTCTTAGGTCCCCAACGCACGCAAATTGTTTGCTGACATCGCGGAACGTCTGGTTGATGTACCTAAAGACCGAAGAGCTGGCGACTTCCTCGCACAACGCATCAGTATTGCGATACAGCGAGGAAATGCCGCCAGCATCCTCGGTACAATGCCACAAGGGCCAATCTTAGATATAGGTTAGGTTAAATAAGTTGATTAGCTAGATTAATCTGACGTGCACACTGCACAATCAGCTGTTTGTATAAATAATGACCCATATAATATGTTTCATTGCAGCGAAGCGGCGTTACATATGAAGTGGAGGACTGAACCCCTGCAATTATTATAATTATCTCCTATTATGGCAAATAAAGTAATAATGCAGTAAAACACATTTATACTTGCACCATTGGCCATTATTCTAATGCCTACAGTAGAGGTCTACCTACTAAAGCAATTTAAATATTAGATGTCATACACAAAGAAGCCGTGTGGTGACGGCAATAAGAATACATTTGTCACCACCCCAACTCCTGCTCCTCCTAAGGGATTGAACTGAAGTGTCACTGGCCATTATTTGATAAAAGATCGATGATGGGCAGCAGCGTCATCCCAGTGGACACATTACTGCGATCGCCAATCCACTTGCCCGGCGTAGCAATTATGGGCAGTTACGTCCTAATACGTTTATACGCATAGTTAATAGGAGAAGCCTACGTCCAGCAGTGGATTATCATAGGCTGATGATGATGATGACACAAAGAAGAAACACCGAAGTTTACCAACGCCGGAAATGATATTTGAACCCACGTTCTCAGCTTTCGCGGCTGATGCCATAACTACTCGGCCACTTAAGCCATCAGGGTTTAGGTGTGGTATTGGTATTATGACATCTAATATTTAAATTTATACACATAGTAGTTACTACATGTAGCCTATTTCACCATAATTACAAGTGTGACAATTGTAAAATATCACTGTTACTGACGTCACAGGCCTCCGTAGACTACGGCTACCTATAGCCGCCCGCGGTTGGAGAAACAGTAAACAATTGTAGCACTTGTCAATGTGGTGAAATTGGAGCCTATTATACAATTTTTACTACCTAAAAAAATTCAAGTCAAAAAATATTTGATAAAACAATTTGAGTTATTTCACAAAAATATACACTTAAGCAATATAAAACGAAATATTTAAACAAAATTTCATCGAGAACAAAACTTGTCTTAAGAATATTTTCAATTTAGGCCGGAAGTAAATGTTCGAGCATACGTTTTTATAGAAAAAGAGAGCATCGAGAACGACTCTAAGCGTACCTGTTTCTCGATCCTCTCGAACAGCATCATGATGGAGTCCATAACAGTTGAAGCGAGGTGAGTGTCTTGGGGCTTGGTGTAACTCCTCCAACGGCAGACCTGGAGTAAATCAGAACATTTTATCTGTCAGGGGATTTAGAGTTTTGATTGTACCTTAGGTATTTTTAATTTTATTTATTTGGGGCTTCACAAGCTAGCAGTACATAAGAAATTTACAAAACTAAGTACAGTAAACAAAGCCAATAAAAGATGTCCACAAAAATACAATGTAAATGCAATAACAAGAATACAATGCAAATGCAATAACAAGAAGCGTGCGCATTTATACTAACTAACATTAACAACATAAGTTTCAGTTATAAAGTATGCATGTACGTCATATCGAAGAGTAACCCTACCCAAGAACCAGTAATCGGAACAATGGGTGCAAATCCTCAACAAAGGTAAAAAAAATGGACATATGGGAACACTTTAGCCAAGAAAACTACGAATTTTATTGAAAAAATTGTATCAAATTTAATTGCCTATTATTTATTTATTTTAAACTTCATTGCACATAAAAATATACAATTGGAGGACTTAATGCCTTAAGGCATTCTCTACCAGTCAACCATAGGGCCAAACAGAGAGAAACAAAATGGGTGCACTGAAACTAACGAAATGAAAATACAATCCTGAAATCTTAAGTTTAAAATGTTTGGTTGTGTAGATACGTATATTTTATAGATATAAAGTGCTCTTTCTTTTGCACCCAAAGTACCGATCACTACCGAGAAATTTAGACTTTCTGATCACATGATCACTTTCGATTTGATAATACTGCATTTATAGCCATATAAGTGTATAGTTTTATCTTGTTCTTGAGCTTAAAAGACAACTTATTTCGTATAAAAGACACAATATTTAGCAGTTTACGCCATAGGAAGTATGCACGAAATAAATAGATACCTATAAAAATTATGTAACCCTAACTTTCCATATCTAGTAAAACGTGTATTACCTCTGCAAATACCAGTTTGACAAATATGGGCAAAGAACAGCTCCCTATGGCGTTGGATACCAGACGCCACTGATAGTTGGACAGGTCCCGTGCAGCTGAAGCCATCCATAACCTGGTGACAATGCATACACACAGGTTCCATTAGCAAAATAATGAAAATATTGGAAATTCCATCTTTTTATACAGTTTACTTCCAAATTCCATGGCATTACTGATAATGGGATTGATAAAATTGTCCATTTGCGAATATTTCAATGTTAGGATAGATTTATGTTCTAGAGCCATTCGCATATCTTACAACTTTGCCAACCGGTGCTTACTTTAATCAGAGAATGAAGAGAAGGTTCTTGGGCAAATAATCAAATTCATGTCAGACGTTATATGATTACTATGTTATCAAATCTCACGTCCTACCAGTCAGAGAAGATATAATATCTCCACCCTACATATATGTTTATATAACAATTATATTTACATAATTTATTTATTTTCTTAATAACGCTCGCTTGTTGTTGTTCATTTCTATCTTCCAATGGGTTCCACGGAAGACCAGCGCTCCGGCATCAGATCTCAGAGCATATATGCTGAGTGGTACCCTATTGTAGCTCCTACAGCAACACACTTTCTCACCTTTTTGTTTTTCTTTAGAGTCTGTATTTTTAATTTTATCTGTATTTTGTTTCTGTAGATGTAAGAATGTATCTTATTGTTCTGTGTGTAATTGTAGTTGTGCAATAAATGTTTTTTCTTTCTTTCTTTCTAATATCTAGGCTTTGTTGGTATTTGTGATCATTTGATCAATGACAATGTGAGAAAGATGGTAGGATGGTAGGCCTGTCCAACTAGCGCATTCGGTTCGAACTATCAGTGCCACCCCTGGGAGTACATCAGTAGGGCCTCACGGCAAGCGTGACGCACGTCGCGCACTCGCGAATGTTGTTGGTCAAATATCTACGTACTAATTCGACCGCTGTCAGACAATGAACAATAAAAAAAGGTAGTAATTAAATATTAAGATTATATAATTTTTAAAAGGAGTCAACCTTATTTTTCAGAAAAGGTATGAGTTACGCCATAGAAAGAGAGCGCACTTCTACGTGACATTTAGCGTTGCGTGGTGGGAATTTTGAACAGATCTGCATGAGTGTCAGTCCAGTCACATCATCAGTCTAAATTAGTGCGCTGTTGGATAACGGCCTCTCTTTAGCCTATGCGTATGGACGGATTAGGAGATAAATACCCAAAATGACTACTATGATTCATGATGCTACTACCCATCATCGATCTTCGATAAATAAATGGTCAGTGACTCTTACGCCTCCCACGAGAAGAGTTGGGGTGTTGACCAATGTATTCTTACTGCCGTCACCACACGGTATTAAGAATAAATTCGAACAATGATTCCACTTTTTTCATAAAATATAAATTAGGTAAACTCACTTAAGAACCTGCATAGCAAGATCTTCGCCCAGGGCTGTAACTTCTAGAAAGTTTTCTTCAGAGTCAATCATACGCCTGAGGACGTCGTACTCCTTCGATACTTCAGGGTTTGTTTCTTCGCAAGCACAGGTCACAATAATCTGCAAGTTTTTATAAGTACAGTCAAAGACAAAATAAGGTGTACACATAAATGTTAAAAAATATGTCCCAGTGCACTCTAATTTAGTGTAAATAAGCACGTCGTAACATAGGTATTTATGGGCGGATTCTTTTGATTCCTATTTTTTTAGCTGACTGTACAAATAAGTTAAAGGTTGACGGATGTGGTCTAAAATACAACCCAAACATCACTCCAGGCAACCATTCAAATGGCCGATGATCTAACGGCGTGGAGAGCAGTGACAGGAAGAATACCCCATAGGAGTCACGTCCCTCAAACATGCGGCCGCGATTTAGAAGAGAAGAAGTGAAAGATTATAGTTAAAGATATTATTTGTAACGGCAGCGTGTTAAATATGTATACATAGTGAAGCCGAATTTGCTTTCATTTTACTGTCTGGTAATTTAGCGGGACAATAGGAAATCGGTTTTCTGCAGAAAAATAACTAAGTCAAAATATCGCCTGACTTCTTATAATCAATAAAGAGAATAACATACAGGAACCTTCCTGAATGTCTTTAAGTACCTACTTAAAGACATTCAGAGATTATCGATTGTTAATTCAAGGTCATCTAAGGACTGACTTTTCAACTTTGATTCGGGATTTAATCCGATCTTAAACATTGTAATTTCAAAACAATAATAGTGTTTTTTAAAGTGAAGACACGTGTGATATGTCTACTCTTGCCATACATACATACTTTAAAGGTAAGATACACATAAATCTAACGATTGTCTGTCTTCGCATTTTTGACCTAATCTTCTATAATCTTTGAAGAGGAAACCTCACACAGTTCACACCTAAAAAAATATGATCACGAATTTATAAAAAGCTAAAGTATTTCCTTCTACTCGTATTACCTTACAATGCGGCGGCAACCTAGTCGGCAGCCAGGACACCTTGTTATTCTCAGTTCCAATCCCCGTGAGTTGGTCCACGGAGTCCAAGAACAGGAGCAGTGGCTGCTGAGCTGTGGCCATTGTCAGCAGCTGCTTGAAGTGGGCAGTCAGGGGGACCAGGTCATCAGGAATGCTCTCGAAGGGGAGCGCGAAGTTGTAGGATATCTGGAAAGGATGTTCGACTAAGTAATCGTTACCGTACTGTGTCGTAACCAGAATTCTAACAGGGCACTACAAGTTGAACAGGCATTTGTCTCTAAAAGAAACAATACGTGGCATGCAGGTTCTGTCAGGAATCAGAGGAAACTGCAATGCACATCCTCTGCTGCACGAAAAAGTATTCACCTAAGTTGGCAAGTACTTTACCCTTATTTATGAGGTTCAAAACATTACAGCACAAAGAAACTGGAACTTTCTAGATTCAATGGGTATCAGTAGTGATTTATAAAAACAGGGTTGCCCCAATAGATCAAAATTCGATGCGGCAATTTTTTAGTCTTTACGATCGATAATAATAATAAAGTAACCGTTAAAGGTATGGCAATGAGATTGATGATCAGGTAAATCGGGCACGAAGAGCCAAATATGTGAACGCCTGGGTCAGAAGTATTATTTGGCAGAATTTTGTTTCGTATTAACGAGTAATAGGTATGTACTTGTATGTATATATGTATGTGTATGTATGTGTATCGTATAAAGTATATGTGTAAGTCTATTAAGTATCTGAATTATTAGACTGCAATAGTTGTGACTTCATTTTACAATTTTCTAGCCTGCACCTATCAAACCTCTCTTTTTGGCCCAGTGGTTGACTGGTAGAGAATGCCTTAAGGCATTAAGTCCGCCATTTGTACTTTAATTTTGTGCAATAAAGTTTAAATAAATAAATAAATAAATAAATAGGTAAAGAAGTGCAAAGTGATCGCCGATTGTCCAAATAAGAAAGCCATAGGTCCACTTGTGTAATCTAATGTTAACTAACACGGGTTTCATACAATTTCGACACCTTGAACCATTCAACCTTGGGTTGGTGACCTAACTTTGGATCTGCAAGTCGAAATAACCTAAACTAAGTCACTTTTCTGGTTTTTTTTGCTAAATAAATGAGTGTATTTATTGTGTCAGGCTGCCAAATCTATATGCAACAATATCATTCAATTTGTGTTTCTGCGAAAGGTGTATTGACAAGTGTATTTTTAATAGAGTCCGCATCTTCATGGTGTAAGGTGTAAGCCTGATTAGTTGTCTAGTAACTATAGTAAAGGACCATGCGTCAAAATGGACCAAAAACCAACAGAGCTGGGAGTAGTGTCCTTAAAAAGGTCTGTTTATGTACTTTATTTCATTCTATGGGTGCAAAGTTGAATTCCATTGGATAATTTTGTATGAGTAAGGCGTTCTGCGGGTACCCTCTAAGTAAATCACCGTCGTTCAGACACCATTTCTCATAGTATTTACTCTGACTAAAATACAAATATCTCAGTTTTGCAATGGAATTGAACATAGTGCCCGTAGAATGAAATGAAATAAATGTAAATACCTATTTAATGACACCACTTTCAGCTCTGTTGGTTCTTGGTCCACTCTCCATACAAATATGCCCATGGTCCTTTGTAACAAAGTCTGTTAATCGAATGTACATGGTTTCCCCTCGACACAGGCGTAGAAAACACAGCGTACCAGAGGTCTCCCTCTGGTACACTGTGTTTTCAGAGATAAATATTCGTTATTCTTTATTTTTATTCGATTCTACGAGTACGTATAGTCAAACTTCTTTTGCGGAAACTTACCTGCTGACAAATGGATATGAGCGTTGGAGTGAGTGC
Organism: Thaumatotibia leucotreta; assembly: GCA_025490895.1. Taxonomy (NCBI): domain Eukaryota; kingdom Metazoa; phylum Arthropoda; class Insecta; order Lepidoptera; family Tortricidae; genus Thaumatotibia; species Thaumatotibia leucotreta. Next base: position 70,308 of record JALPQI010002891.1, on the reverse strand, counting down.
GCTGGAATCTGGCGTGGTGCCAAGAAACCTGATGATGTTGGTGGGCCGAGCGTCAGCAAACCAAGAGTCGAGACACATGGCCGCACTCTTTGACAGCAGGCTGGTTTTGCCACAGCCACCTGAAAGATTCCGATTTCGAATTTCTGTAGGTTTTGACTCCGACTTAAGCACGTAAAGATTATTAAAATAAAATTTGGATATACAAATGGGTACGGCAACCAGACACATGCGAGCATCTGATAAGCTGGGATATGCAGCGCAGAAACAAGCGCTCTGAAATATGAGGGACTGTAAGAGTGTTTTGCACCTGGAGCGATGCTAGATAGAAGCGTTTGATATCCACCGATCACATCTACGCAGCATAGCACATTAAGTAGAGATATCTGTGCAACGCCGCGGGGATAGGTTGTCAAACTTCACGAAAAGTACCTACTTCACATAAATGATCTAATGCAGCCTATAGCAAAGATTGTAACCTTCAGAGTTGGCGGAACAATGTTAATTTCTCTTTCAGAATCATTGGTTTGTCCAAATATCGAGACACAACCAGCTGAGGTCTGTATTTGTTTTTGTTTTCGTTCATCTTTTTTTTTCTGTACCTCACAAACAATAAAACCATCCCAACTCTTCCTAACTCTTCCTATGGGTGTCGTAAGGGATTGAAGTGCGTGCATTTATTTATTGATGAAGGATAGCTGTGTGGTATCGCTTGGGAGCCGTAATATTGGACACAATACTGCGATTGCCAACCCCTTTACCCAGCGTGGCGATTATGAGCTATTACCTCTTAATGTATCTATACGTAGGAGAGGCTTATGTCCTGCAGTGGACTGAAATAGGCTGAAGATGTGCTGTCACGTCACAAACAATTATTGAGGTACCTTCTCCATATAAAACCAGCGGCTTATCAGACCCGTTCTTCATGTAGTTCTCAACAAAGTTTAGATCGTCCTCTCTGCCGTGGAACACCTTCACGGAGTTATTGCAGGCGTGTAAATGCTGAAGAATCTCTGTCACTATCTGACCTTGGGCACTGCTGTCTTCTTTACGCATTGCCCTAAAAAAGGAAGCATAATTTAAAGGGCATGAAATCATGTTTTATTTAGTTTGACAGGTGTGTCACGATCATGTTCGAAAGTTAAGGGTTTCCAGGAAGTCCAATATTTTGATACTTAGGTAATGAAGTAGCTCCTGTATCGAGCTTTCTGTTTATATACAGGATGGGAATGAGTATACAGACAGACTTTACCAATGCATTTTTGATGTCTAAAGAAGTAAAAAATATTATGAGACATGTCATTTTCGGACAAAAAAAAATATTTTTATAATTCTTTTTTGTGATTTTTTGAATTTTTTTATACATGATTAGTAATAAATTGTAGGGAATTTTTTTTTTCAATGATTTTATAATTTTTTTTAGTTGAAAATTTTTCTGATACTTTTTTGTCATTTTCTCTAACTTTCGTTAGTGAGTATGTCAAGATGAAAACTATTAGTGTAAGAATTTTAATCGTGCAGGCATTTATCCGTGATTTATGATGAAAACAGTTACCACAATCAGTTTCTCCATCGGCGATAAGCTTATTTTGCTACCTCTACATTTACAGAGGTGTGAGTGTGAATTTTGTTACTTTAAATTCAAGTGACTACCAATTTTCCAAGGCACTTTCACATGGGGTTCTTCAAAAAAGGAAGGCAGTCAGAAACGCAGAGAGACATTATTTACCTGTCAACTAGTTTGATGATGTTCTTGTAGAAATGCGAGATGAAGTGGTTCAGGTATTCGCCGTGGGTCTCATTATCGAGACCTTCTCTGCCGATCCACTCCACTGTGTATCTACAAATATTCAAACGTTTTATTATCTTCTTCAATGAAATAAGGACGAGCCCTCAAGCTTATATTTCCTTGGTTAGAAAACTTTCTAACAAAAAGTACTAACTATGTTAATTAAATAGTTACGGGCAGTCTATATTGCCTGCAATATATTGTCACATCATGCTTCTGCCGGCAGGATTAGCAGTAGCTTGTATAGTTTTTGTACGGGGCTCTTATAATTGTAATCATTGCAGTTACATAGAATTTGTGATTCAAAGCATGTTACATATAATTTACTTTACTTCATTTGAGAACTCTTATTGACACCCGTAAGCAGAGGGTTAAGGTGGCATTATCTCGCGGGCGATATACAGGGTGTTTGGTTAGCGGTGTCGGAGCTTTTAACCTCCTAAGTCCCAAGTACCTTCTAAAAGAACAAAATGGCGTTCATCATTAAGTCCTGGGTAATAAAATTTTAAAGGTCGTTTAATCACAATGTAAACATTAATTCCATGACGTCAGGACTTCACAATGGTCGCCATTTTTTGTTCTTTAAAACGCCACCTCGGTCTTTCTGACTAAAAATATTTTAAAAGGCCCGGGCCTTAGGAGGTAGGGCTTAAACGACAATCAATTTCATCGATAAATTACCATACAATTTTTTTTTGTGCCAAAGATAATTAAATGGTGGCCATTTTAAAATTTCAAAAGAGAATACGGGCGCACGTGATATTTCTGGAATTATACGTTTGTTATCAGTCCTATCCCTGCAAAAAAAATCTCGTTAGAGAGCTCATTAGATAAGCAAACTAATTAAGCTAACCATTTGACTCAACTATTTGAACAACAAGGCTAAAAAAATTAGTGAAAAATTCACCATAATTTTTCAATTAATTTAATTTTGCATGAAAACTAGGTCGTTAAGATAGGTTTTTGGTGTTGTTATTTGTTAGTACAGGATGTTAGCTAAAACACAACACCATAATTACAGTTATACCTTAAGTACTTTAGGAATTAGACGACCTAGCACCTATTTTGCAGGGATAGGACTGATAACAAACGTATAATTCCAGAAATATCACGTGCGCCCGTATTCGTCTCTTTGAAATTTTAAAATGGCCGCCATTTAATTATCGTTGGCACAAAAAAAAAATGTATGGTAATTTATCGATAAAATTGATTGCAGTTTAAGCCCTTAAAAGCTCCGACATCGCTAACCAAACACCCTGTAGATACCTGCCAAAGTTTAACTGTATAATTAACCAAGACAAATACAAATAATTTATTCGTGGCAAATATAACAAGCATGACAGTACAAAACAAAACAGACAGTATTTAATATTATACGACGAAATGGACTTGCCTAAGCGTAATGTCGACCCGAAAGCCAACGCTGATCTTCCAGCGAGACAGTGACAGGTATCTACATATCTCTCTATTGTGTCCAGTGACGTGCTATTCCCGATAACTTACCAAAAACTGTACTATGAGGAATATTCCCAATTTGTAACTTTCCCTATAGTAACATTGGAAATTTACTGGGAATGGTCCATCTCTAACTGTTGCTTTAAGCTTGTGCTACGGAGCACTGAGGCACTGTACCACAGAATTAGATTTGGATAGAAGAAACAAGTTCATTCATTTGTATGGCGGCCGAGCGAGCAGATTTTGTACTGAAGTTGTTACTTGCCTATGATTTTAAATATGTCTCAGGCCCTTGAGTATTCATATTTTTAGGGTTCCGTAGCCAAAATGGCAAAAACGGAACTGACATATATGCGAATACCTACATGTACATGTATATATACGCTACTGCGTTAGCGCATCGGCCCTGTCTAACCAACAGTAATAAATCAGCTATTGCATTTCACGGTCGTTTTACTCTCATACATCTCAGTGACGAACGAGGATCTTTGTATACCCGCGTGTGTAAAGAAAAAAATAATTAAAATGTCTTATTTGGGAAATTTGACCAATTTCGACCATAAAACATGTGAGTGGGAGATATTTAAAGGTCGATTAACGCAGTTTATTAAAATAAATTCGGTGAGCGACGAAAATAAAAGTGGAATTCTCATAACTCATCTCACGGACGAGTCGTATCGGTTATTGCGTAACCTTGCTTACCCTACGGAAGTAGATGGACTGAGTTACGTCCAGCTCATTAAATATCTCGACGATCATTTCAAACAGAAGAAGTGCACGTATGCTGACAAGGCACGTTTTTATGGAGCGACCAGGAACACAGGCGAATCCTTAGGAGACTGGGCGGCACGCCTGAGAGGGCTAGCGAGCTATTGTGAGTTCGGAACCGCCTTGGAAACGATACTAGCGGATCGTTTCGTCCTAGGCCTAGGTGCAGGCTCCGAACGTGATAAATTATTCGAACAAGATGCATCGACGATAAAAATCGGACAGGCCTTGGAAATAGCGGAGAAAGCTGAATCGGCTAGGGAGGCGAAGGCTGTGATGACCGGTACCAGCGCCATCAAGGAAGAGCCCCTCTATCGCACCAGCAGCGAGACGCGGTACACGGCCGGCGGCAGCGGCGGGGCGCGGCGCGGCGGCGCGCGGGCCTCGGCGGCGGCCCGCGACCAGCAGCGAGAGCGCTCCCGGTGCTCCGTGTGCGGCATGAAGAGTCACGACGGTGACCGGTGTCGCTACAAGACCTATCGTTGCCAAAAGTGTGGACTCGTAGGACACTTGAAGAAAGTTTGCAGAAATACGCGCGTTAATAATATGGACTGCGTGGACAACTCGATGGAACAAAATTGTTGTCAGGAATGCGAAATGTATAATTTAAGGTACGTAAGCAGCAAACCTATTGAACTGAATGTAATTTTAGGTGGTGTCCCCGTAATTATGGAATTAGATTCCGGATCGGGTGCAAGCGTTATCTCACAACGGATGTATTTGAAATTGTTTTCAACACACAAGTTAGAAAATTGTAACGTAAATATGTGCCTTTATAATGGCCATAAACTCTCGCCCTTGGGCTATTTCACTACAGACGCCCAATATAACGAACTAGCTGGGCGCTTAAATATATTTGTATTAAAAAATGATGGTCCAGGGCTCCTCGGGCGAGACTTTATGAGGGAATTTAATTTAGAGTTAGTTACTAAGTTAAATAAAATATCCGATTGTAATGACGATGACGTAATTAAGTTGCTGGAACAATACCCTAAATTATGGCGCGATGAACTCGGGTCATTCAATAAATTTAAAGTTACCTTAAAATTGAAAGAAAATTCAATTCCGAAATTCTTCAAGCCCCGTTCGGTACCCTTTGCCTTAAAGGATAAGGTAGAAGAAGAATTAGACCGGTTAGTAGCTTTAGGTATTTTAGTCCCAGTTAATCATTCACAGTATGCCACTCCTATAGTTCCTGTTTTAAAGGAGAATGGCAAGGTACGGATAGCGGGTGATTATTCAGTGACATTAAATAAAGATTTAGTAATCGACAAATATCCCTTACCTAGAATAGAGGAGGTATTTGCTAAGATAGGAGGGGGCGAACATTATAGCAAAATTGATTTAAAGAATGCATATAATCAATTTTTGTTGTGTGATTCTTCGCAAGAATTGACTACTATAAACACGTCCAAGGGTCTCTTTAAGTATACTAGATTAGTCTACGGACTGGCACCGGCACCAGCAATTTTCCAGAAGTCGATGGAAACCCTGCTGTCGGGCATCGAAGGTATAAGTTGTTGGCTTGACGATATATGTATAACCGGTCCTAATAAAGCTAGTCATTTAAGTAGGTTACGTGAAGTGTTGTCTAGATTGCATGAGGCAGGTCTGAGGCTACAACAAGAAAAATGCGAATTTTTTAAGCCGAGTGTTACATATTTAGGGTATGTTATAAATAAAGATGGATTACATACGTGCCCGGATAAGGTCAAGGCCATAGTGGACGCGCCGGAACCCACTAATATTACAGAGGTGAAACGATTTTTAGGGATCGTAAACTATTACCGCAATTTCATTCCTAATGCTTCGAGCATTATGAGTCCGTTACATGAATTGACGCGAGCGGGCGCAGAGTGGCAGTGGGGCGAGCGGCAGCGCACCGCCGTGCGGCGAGTCAAGCACGAGCTGGCTTCCGAGCGCACCCTGGCGCACTTCGAACCCGAGGCGCAGCTCACGCTGGCGTGTGACGCCGGGCCCGCCGGGCTGGGAGCTGTCCTGTCGATAAAGGATCGAGCAGGTAACGAGCGGCCTCTGGCCTTTGCCTCGCGGTCATTGACCACTAGTGAACGGAACTATAGCCAGATACAGAAAGAAGCTACGAGCTTGATATTTGGTGTGAAAAGGTTCCACCAATATCTGTATGGCCGCAGTGAGCCGTTTATTCTAAAAACGGACCACCGACCCTTGGTTTCCATTTTTAATAACAATACAGGTATATCGGTAACGACGGCGCTGCGTTTTCAAAGGTATGCAATTATATTATCCGCTTATAATTATGTTGTACAGTATACAACGGGTCAAAGTAATTTAGTGGCCGATTATTTTTCTAGGGCCCCTTTAACGGAGACAACAACGGCCACCGACAAAGAATTCGATAAATTTTGCTCGCTGAAATTCCTCGATGCCGTTTTACCGGCAGTCACCTCGAATGACATCAAGCAGGCCACAGAAATCGACCCGGTATTACAAACGGTGATAAAATATGTTTACAAGGGCTGGCCGCGTAAGGTAAATTGTAATTCAATAAAACCGTATTTTCAATGTAAAACTGACTTACAGATCGAAAACGGGACCTTATTACGTGGGCATAGGGTCGTAATTCCTAAAACGCTTAGAGAAAAAATGTTGCAGGAACTGCACAGCTCTCATTTAGGTATTGTAAAAATGAAATCGAACGCCCGCGGTAGGATGTGGTGGCCGGGCATCGACGCTGACATCGAGCGCCGCAGCGGCGCGTGCGCCACCTGCGCGGCGCTGCGCCCGGCGCCGCCGCGCGAGCCGCCGGCGCCCTGGCCGCGCCCGCCGGGCCCCTACCACCGTATTCATATAGACTACATGTCCATAGGGCAAAGGGTATATCTCGTAGTTGTCGACGCATACAGTAAATGGCTCGAGTGTATCTACATGAATAATGGCACGACAACGCATGAATTAATTGCTAAACTAAAGCGTTTATTTGCGATATTCGGCTTACCGCACTCACTCGTCTCAGATAACGATGCCAAAATAAATTGTAAGGAATTCATCATGTTTTGTTCCAGTAACAATATTAGGTATATTACGTCACCGGTTTACCATCCGAACAGTAACGGAATGGCTGAATGTTCTGTAAAAAATTGCAAAAAAATGTTGAAATGTATTTTAAGAGAAAATTCAAAATTAGATTTAGTACACGATAAGTTATTAGGATACTTATTTGAATACAGAAATACAGTTCACTGCACCACGGGCGAAACTCCGGCCAAGTTAATGTTTGGACGAAAATTAAGAACTCGGCTCGACTTGATTCTACCGCCTGTAAAACAAAATAATTTCGAAACTCCATCTAATCGAAGAAATTTTGAGATCGGTGACGTTGTTTTGGCCCGCTGGTACAGTGCGAGAAATGAAACTTGGGAACATGGCATAATAAAAAGTAAAATAGGTAATAAAATGTTTAAAGTGTATATGTTTAATTTTGATTCTTATTGTATAAGACACATGGATCAATTAATTAAGTATAAGGGTCGCATCGGATTAAATATGCCGCCGATAGATTCGGCCCCCACAGGTCGAGGGCCAGCATTCCCTTCTCCGATAGTTACCGGAACCGAGGTAGCCTCACTACCCGCTCAAGAGTCGAGCGATCTTGTAGTCGGGGAGAGGGATGCAGGCCAGGGGGAGGACGAGGCGTGGGTAGACTGCGACGGCGACGCCGGCGAACAGGGGAGTCCAGCCTGCGAGCCGGCGGACGCCGCCGCGGACGGCGAGCAGGCGCAGGCGCCGGCGCCGGGGCCGGCCGCGGCAGCGCCTGCGGCTGCGGAGCCGCCGACGGCAGCGGCCGCACAGCCCGTGCCGCGACATCAGTTGCGCCCGAGGCAACCAGTAGATTATAAGATTAGATGAGTAGTAAAATAAAAATATGTAATTTAGCATTTATTCATTTTATTCGTTTGTTAACAGGGTTCAAGACTAGTGTGGGAGGGATGACATATATGCGAATACCTACATGTACATGTATATATACGCTACTGCGTTAGCGCATCGGCCCTGTCTAACCAACAGTAATAAATCAGCTATTGCATTTCACGGTCGTTTTACTCTCATACATCTCAGGAACCCTTATAGATTCGTCATGTCCGTCTGTCCGTCTGTCCGTCTGTCACAGCCGATTTACTCGGAAACTATAAATGCTACAGTAACGAAATTTGGTAAGGATATGTGTTGTATAAACCGCTACAGGATTATGATACTAAATTGTAAAAAAAACCATTAGAGTGGGGGCGCTCCATACATGTAACTGAGGGATAGAAAAAAAAAATTTAGTTGTATATAAACGTGTGGGGTATTAATAGAAAGGTCTTTGAAAATTATATGAAGGTTCATAAATCTCATTTTTATTTAAGCAAATCGTTTTCGAGATATCAGCTCTCAAAGTCTGAAAAATGTGTCCCCCCCTCTATTTTTTAAACTACGCGATATAAAATTCTAAAAAAAATATATGTTATGCACATTAATAAACTCTATCAACGATTTTTGGTTTGATTAAATTATCTCCTATAGTTTTTGAGGTAGGTTGATTTAACTGTATTTTTTAAATAATAAATTGATAATGGTACGGAACCCTTCGCGCGCGAGTCCGACTCGCACTTGGCCGGTTTTTTTGTGTTGTTGCAATTCATATTACTTAAGGAGGCATTATACAGGCGGTCATACAGGTGTACGCGCCGACTTCGACACACTCCGACGACGAGGTGGAGGCTATGTATGATGATATATCAAAAGCCATGCATAGCTCCAGAACCTACTTCACCGTTGTTATGGGGGACTTCAACGCGAAACTGGGCAAGAGAGATGGTGACGAACTGAGGGTGGGGCAATTTGGGGTTGGACGTCGGAACCACCGGGGCCATCTGCTGGCTGGTTTCTTGGAGAAGGAGGGACTCTACATGATGAACTCCTTCTTTAAGAAACGCGAGCATAGAAAATGGACTTGGATGAGTCCCGACGGTGCAACTAAAAACGAGATCGACTTCATCATGTCGACGAAGAGACATATATTCAACGATGTTTCTGTGATCAGTACGGTTAAAACCGGTAGCGATCACCGCCTGGTAAGAGGCACGTTGAATATATGTCCTAAGCTAGAACGCTCGCGACTGATGAAGTCTACGCTCCATCTCCAAAACCCCGAGAGCTTTCAGCTGGAACTCCAAAACCGTTTCGATTGCCTAGGAGATGACGTGGACGTATTCAACGACGGATTTGTGGAAGCTGTCCATAGCGCTGGGTCTAAGTTTTTTTTTAAGGCCCAGCGGACAAATAAGACCAGAAAGCTCTCAGACTCCACTCAGAAGCTAATGGAAAAAAGGAGTGAACTGGTTCTACAATCCTCAGTTGATGCGACTTTATATCGGCAGCTCAACAGACAGATCTCTAAGTCCCTCAAACGCGATATGCGCCAATTCCGTGCCAAGTGTATAGAAGAAGCCATCGAGCGGAACAAGGGCTCTAAAGTTTTTGCAAGGGATCTGTCTGTTGGGCAAAGCCAGCTCGCCAAATTAAATACTGAGGATGGTAGAATCGTCACATCCAGATCTGAGCTGCTGAGTGAGATAGAGGGTCTTTATGGACATCATCATGTCCTCCACACCATATCCGGTGACGGCGACTCCGAAACATGCTCAGTCCGGGTTGAGATTACGATGCGCTCTGATGTGACTCGCAAAGCCAAACTTTGTTTTGAAAGTGCGGTTACATGGGGTACAAAAGAGCTGGCCAGAGGAATTATACGTATATACGTAGGAAGGCTTTAGGCGTCCTAAAACGCAACCTAGTAGCCTGTAACATTTCCGTTGACAGCTGGGAGAAGCGCGCTCGTCTTAGACCGGAATGGCGTCATACTGTTCGTAGCAGTGTGGATCTTTTTGAAACGAAGCGTCTTGAAGACCTTGATGTCAAACGGCAGATGCGGAAAACGAGGCCTAAGCCTTCCTTTATGAACAGCTGTACACGTCAACTAGCAGACCCGAAGTTGATCTAGTGGAAGACCTCAGAGCTAGACTGACCCGACACTATACAGAAGACATCCCGGACATCAGCCTGTGTGAGATTGGAATGGCTCTTGAACAGCTCAAAAATAACAAGGCGCCTGGGGAGGACGGAATTACAGCTGAGCTTCTGACGGCGGGTGGTAAACCGATCCTTACGGCCCTTCAGAAGTTGTTCAATTCCGTCTTACTGGAAGGGAGAACGCCAAAGGCATGGAACAGAGGTGTGGTGGTACTGTTCTTCAAAAAAGGTGACAACGCTTTATTCAAGAACTACCGACCCATCTCACTTCTGAGCCATGTCTATAAGCTGTTTTCAAGAGTCATTACGGATCGTCTTGCACGCAGGCTTGATGACTTCCAGCCTCCCGAACAAGCTGGTTTCCGAAGAGGCTTCAGTACCGTAGACCACATCCATATGCTTCGCCAGGTTATACAGAAGACCGAAGAATATAACCTGCCCCTCTGTTTAGCGTTTGTGGACTACGAGAAAGCCTTCGAATCGATCGAAACATGGGCAGTACTACAGTCTCTCCAACGGTGCCAAGTCGACTACCGCTATATCGAGTTGTTGAAGTGTTTATACGAGAGCGCCACAATGTCAGTCCGACTCCAAGACCAGAGCTCGAAGCCTATTCTGCTGCAGCGGGGAGTTAGGCAAGGAGATGTCATCTCCCCTAAGCTGTTTACCGCTGCACTGGAGGATGTCTTTAAGACTCTGGACTGGAGAAGGCTGGGTATCAACATAAACGACGAGTACCTCACTCACCTTCGATTCGCTGATGATATAGTAGTCTTGGCTGAGACCTTGGAGGACTTAAGTACTACGCTCGTTAACCTCAGTAAAGCCTCCGAGCGAGTTGGTCTTAGGATGAACATGGATAAGACGAAAATCATGTCGAATTCCCATGTAGCACCAACTCCCTAATCGGAGACTTTATACTCGAAGTTGTAGACGAATATACAACCTAGGGCAAACTATTCAGTTAGGTAGGTCCAACTTCGAGAAAGAGGTCAATCGTCGAATCCGACTCGGTTGGGCAGCGTTCGGGAAGCTACGACACATATTTTCGTCCAATATTCCGCAGTGTTTGAAGACGAAAGTCTTTAATCAGTGTGTGTTGCCAGTGATGACATACGGTACTGAAACGTGGCCGCTTACAATGGGTCTCATAAGAAGGCTCAAAGTCACCCAAAGGGCAATGGAGAGGGCTATGCTAGGAGTCTCTCTGCGTGATCGGATTAAAAATGAGACCATCCGCAGCAGAACCAAAGTAACCGAAATAGCTCTCCGAATCGCTAAACTGAAGTGGCAAAGGGCGGGGCACATTGCGCGTAGAACCGATGGCCGTTGGGGCGGGAAGGTTCTTGAGTGGCGGCCACGTACCGGAAGGCGTAGCGTGGGTAGACCCCCCACAAGGTGGACCGATGACCTGGTGAAGGTCGCAGGAGTCCGCTGGATGCGGGTGGCGCAGGACCGGTCATTGTGGCAATCTTTGGGGGAGGCCTATGTTCAGCAGTGGACGTCTTTCGGCTAATGTGATGATGATGATGATGAAGGAGGCATTATTAATGTTTCTGTTCACTTCAACTTACAAAATTTGACGCCTGAAAGCTGCAAGCTGCGATTAAAGACGGACAACTCAGTGGAATTCACTGAGTTCATTTGACACGCTAAGTAGATACGTTTGCTTGATCTATGGTATATATGACATCTGTGTACTGTACTTACTTCTGTATATTAGTAGTTTCAATCTTATTCGGCAGCCGGACATCCCGCAGGTCAGCCAGCAGCTTCGAAGCCTCATTGTCCAGAGACCGGTTCAGGATGTCCACGAAGTTGCTGGCCTTCTTCAGGTTCTGAAGGTTGATGTTGTTGATGTAGCGGACGTAGGCGAGGCAGTGGTTCTTCGTGTTCTTGACGTTTAGCACCCCATTGATTACTTCGCGTTCCGTCACTGGAGAAATGAGTTTAAGTGATGATTTGGCTTTTTTACGTACCTACATTAAATGATCCGAATGAATGTTACAAAATATATTTTTTTACTTGACGGGTCTTCTTTACTTATTTATTTTTGGAATTTGGACTGATTATCCTCTACACAAAAACAAAAATTTCTCTACCGACATCCTTTTTTTTGTTTACCCAGGGGAATCCGTTATGGATACCACCCGGCCCGGGAGCAGGCCCTGGGGTGTTCCACCGCTCTCTCTGTGTGGGGTCTTCGGGAACGCTACTGCACTCCTCCGAGAATCCCACAATTCTACCGATATCTTAGCTCAACATCGTGCCTACATTATGTCTAAATTTGTCAAATTAAATTAGAAATGTGTCTATTGCCATAGAGTTAAAAATTTATTCAGGCTTATGTCTTTTGGGTAGGACACATGTAGGAGGTCTACGTAGGAGGTTAATTTGAATACAAAATATTATATTACCAGACATGAAATAGTTATGCATGGCATCCTTATCCATCTTCCCGTTGTTGTAGAGCTGGAGTGAGGCTTTGCGGAACAGCTTCTGCATCTTGTTCAGCGTGTCCCACCAGACTGCCTGGTCCTCGGCTTGAAGCTTTGGGACCCTCTGGATGATGAAGGGGTATCAGAAGGATTTAGCTTAGGACTTTTAGATGGTGAACATAATTCAGAATCCACGTGGGTACACAGTCTGTTACCATGTTACTGGCGTTTACTGAAACTGAGGAATGTGATGCAGATTTTAGCCAAACGTGAGCATTATTCGATTCAAAACTCTAATTTTAGTACAATACAATACAATACAAATACTCTTTATTGCACACCTCAATAAATGAAAACAATTACAAAAAAAAAAGTAGCGACTTAACTAGAGGTAGACAACAGGCGGTCTTATCGCTAAGAAGCGATCTCTTCCAGACAACCTTTAGGTAGCGGAAATAATTACATTTACATTATGTCAGTAGGTGTAGAAAATGTAACAATACAGAACACAAGTAATCCGATATGCAATAATATACAAAAATAAAAACAAATACATGTATAAGTATTATAATCACATATACACAAACCATACATATATATATACATATATATATAAATAAGTTTAACGATGCCAACATTATAAAACAAAAACAGAACAGATAAAAGTATCACAGATCAGACAAAAAATTTAGTTTGAGGAGTCTTTTAAAAGAAGAAGGAGATTGTGCGTTCCTTATTTCAACAGGCAAAGAATTCCATAGTCGAACAGCTTGAAATGTGAAAGAATTATTATAGAATTTGGAATTGGATGAGGGGACAGAAAGGAGCAAATTCTGGGAGCATCTAGCAGAACGGAGATAACTAAAGCGGTTTTTGAGATAGCGAGGAGTTGCGGGATTGAAAAGGATTGAATACAAAAACGACAAAACGTGAGAGTTACGACGAAATCGAACAGGGAGCCACTTGAGCTGAGATCGGAAGTGGGAGACATGGTCATACTTGCGTAACCCAAATATGAACCGTATACAGACATTTTGAAGACGCTCAAGCTTATTGAGTTGCTCCACAGTGAGATCAAGATAAGCAACGTCAGCATAATCTAAAATAGGAAGTAAAAGAGTCTGTGCAAGAGCAATTTTGGTAGGAATAGGAAGGAAGTTCTGCAATCTCCGAAGCGAACCTACAGCCGCAAACATCTTCCTGCTAACTTCGCTCACCTGAGGCACCCAAGACAAGGTCCTGTCCATAATGATGCCGAGATTTTTTACTTGATGCGAGTAGGGTATTAAGACGCCACTGAAGTAAATAGGTGAGAGGTTATCAAAATCAATCCTGTGAAGCAGTTTTGAGCTACCAATTATAATAACCTGGGTCTTCGAAGGGTTAACTTTAAGGCCAAAACTACAGCTCCAGTTCGAGATGCTCTGCAGGTCGTCATTTATAACGGATATTGTGGATGGGAGATCACCAATAGCACCCAGCGAGTATATCTGAAGATCGTCGGCATAAAGATGATATTGAGAAGAAAGATTTACAGTAATGGAGTTAATGAAAACTGAAAATAATAAAGGAGACAACACGCCGCCCTGCGGGACGCCGGCCAGAGTATTGCACCAAGAAGAACGGAAATTATCCACCTTTATATGCTGCCGACGACCAATTAAGTAGCTACGAAACCATTCGATTACCGTAGGAGATATATTAAGAGAATGTAGTATACCAAGGAGAATATCAAAATCGACAGTATTAAACGCATTGCTAAAATCTAGCAGCGTCAACACTGTCAACTTTTGATCATTCATGCCCGCCCGAATGTCGTCAGTGATCTTCACGAGAGCAGTAGCCGTACTATGACCAGGACGGAAGCCGGATTGGAACGGGTTGAGGAGATCATACGTGTTAAGGTACGATGTGAGCTGTTGATGTATGAGACGCTCAAGTACTTTAGATAGGAACGGAAGAATTGAGATAGGACGATAATCTGAAAACGAGGAAGGGTTAGACTTTTTCGGAATAGGAATGATGCAGGCGTCTTTCCAAAGTGTAGGAAAGGAGTTGGTGGAGATCGAAGTATTAAGGATGACAGAAATAACAGGAGTAAGAAGATCGAGGAGAGGAATAATCATATTACGGCTAATACAATCAATCCCAACGGCATTAGACGATATGGACAAAACATTTTTCTTAATATCACTATCGGTAAAAGAAACAAAACAAAAAGGAGATGAGTCAGGAGTTCGAAGAGTAGAGAGGTATTGAAGAGTTTTAATCTTATCAGGGCCACAAAATTTGGCAGATGCGGAAAAATGCTTGTTAAGCTCATCGAAGTTTATGTCTTTAGCACAATTTTGTTGAGACTTTCCGACTCCTAGTGACCGAAGAAACTTCCAAACCTTCGCTGGATCCCCATTATCTACAGACTGATGAATATGACGTCGCTGAGCATCACGACAAATAGTACTACACCGGTTACGTAAGGCAAGGTAGCGGGATTTGTTAGCATCAGTAGGATTGCTCTTGTACTTCGTCCTGGCAAAGTTCTTCTTGTCTAACAGGGCCTTAATTTCTTTGGTAAGCCAAGGAGCAGGAAGATGCTTTACCTTGATTGAGCGGACAGGGGCGTGAACATCATAGAGCTGGGTTAATAGGGAGTTAAAAAGAGACACCTGGGCATCTACGGTACCAGATCTAGCGATCACGCTCCAATCCACTTTCGACGCATCATCATAAAGCTTGCCCACATCCATCCCACCAAAATTACGTTGCAAGAGCACTTTAGCTTTAGGTTTTGGAGGTCTGACTTTATAGGAGAGGAAAAGAAGATCATGATACGAGAAAGCATCAGCAGAATGTTGGCCATATTTGGCAACATGGGATGGTGAGGACGTTAGAATAAGATCTAAAAGAGAGGGAGTACAATTTGGGAAGTGGTGCGTAGGGCTAGAAGGTAGGATATTTAATTTACATGCATGCGCCAGTGATTTAAGAGACTGCGATCGATGGTCATCTTTGCGAAGACAGGTATTAAAATCACCCATTATAATGTGGTGGTCAAAGGAAGGCATGAGGTCTTCAATAAGCCTCTCTAAAGAAGAAAAATAGTTGACCGTAAGTGACGGGGAATAGAAAACTCCTAGAAGAAGTTTCGTATGAGAGAAGTGGATATCTAGAAAAAGATACTCAGCTGTATCGGAGAAAGGAGAGTGTACTGACGTGCATAGAATTGAAAAGGGGATGTGGGATCGAAGATAAATTGCAACTCCGCCGCCACTCCTGCCCACGCGGTCATGACGTATTAAGTGGAATCCGGGTAAGGAATATGATGTGGATGGCAAACAAGGTTTAAACCAGGATTCTGAAACTAGGACCGCATGAACATTCCTTAAATCAAAGGTGGCAATTAAATCACTGTAATGCGCAGGAACGCTTTGCGCATTAATGTGAACAATGTTGAAATTTTTAGTAACATCACTGAATTCCGAGTCTAGGAAGTCATGGAGTGAAGGGGGCAAACTCCTGAAACTGTCGTCTGAAACACTTTTATCTGAGGAGAACGACACAAAATTGTCATCAGAATCACTGCTATCGTTAAACATATATAAACAAATAATATTATATTACATAAAATAAATAGCTTTGTGTATATTAAATAACGTTATAAACACAAAAAAAAAAGCAAAACAAACCTATTAAATAAAAAATAAAAAAGGGTATCAGCTAACGCTACCTGCCAGCATGTAGGTTGAAAACAATTTAGTTACAATATATTACAATATTTTTAATCAAAAGAAACGAAACGCAAATTTTAAGAACGGCAACACTGAACGATCATGTCATAGTTGACAGTCAGTAGCGACAAGACGTCAAGCATAGGGTTTATATAAAAGTCTAAACGAAACATTAATAAAACAGAAAGAAGGTAGAATACAACATGTAAAGCGACTAAATATAAAAGCACTGTGAAAGTAATTTAACACGACCAAAGATTAAAGTTCAAACAGCTCATCGAACCACATTACGACACTACAAAATGGGCTTGTTATGACCGGGTTTTTGAGACGCCGCGATTGGACCTTTTCTTCGGCTCCTCTTTTGTCTGGGGTGCCGGCATAGCAACGGGGGTTGAGCAAGCAGCCACAGGCGGCACAGCCTCAGGAGCAGACGCCAAAATCGCAGGCTGCAGCGCCTTCACATCAGCGACGCAATTGACCCGGCGCTTTACACCATCCTTGCCAAGAACATATACGTCGCCGTTTCGCGACCAGCAACTACGGACGCCAAAGCGCTCGCGCGCCTCCATGAATGCAGCGTGACGTGGCTTAGTCAAAAACTCACCAACTGTTATGCCAGAGCCCTTCAACTGCGCCTTGCTAAACCACACATCATCACGGATTGCAGAGTTTCTAAATTCAATGAGAACGGCGCGAGGTTTCTTGGTACGACCACTACGCCCACCCAGACGATGGCATCGTCTGATATCTGCAGCGGCCAAGTCATCCCGGGTGGCTTGAAGCGCAGTGGTAACCACAGCTGCAGTATCTTCAGACTCCGCTTCAGTAATGCCATGCACCAGCAACATGCTGCGTCGAGATCGCGTCTCAATTTGGTCCACCTGATGGGTCACAATGTCCAGTTGCTTTTGGAGGGCCTTGAGAGCCTTCAGCACAAATTCCTTGAAGGCAGCAAAGCTTGTTGAGACTGAAGCCACCGACGGGTTGGTCGAATCTGCCTTGCTAAGGCAACTTTGAAATTCAGCCATCTGCTGTTTAAAGAACTCCGCCAAGTCTGTCACTGAGTTCTTGACAGAATCTACATCGGCCATTGTGTTGTGATTGTGAAAATGTGAAGTGAGATAAAAAGTGTAATTAATTTTCTAAGAAAAGTTACTTGAGAAGCAATTGGAATTTAATTTCCTACCCATTTCGTACCTTGTCACAGTGACAATCAATATGAAAGCTGCTAGGACTGTCATATTATAGCTACTATGACAAGGTATGAAATGGGTAGGAAATTAAATTTCTCGACCGTACTTCAAAATGAATCGTTAATTTGCACTTGAAAATGACAGATCGCAGCTACTGGAAACGATTGCTAGTAATGCGTATTATTATCCATTTTCGTAAGAGCCTGGGTGATGGTAGCACACTGTAGAATCTACGGAGTCGCCATTATGTTAAAGGTCTTCTCACATTATATCAACATTTGATGTGGAAATTTTCAATACTGTAGAAAACCTATCTGAATCCCAACCTCACAGGCAACGGACATAATTATAACGCGGGCTAAAAATTGCCTTCAAAATATATCAGACAATTTCTCAAAAGTTTTTAACTTGGATCACGTCTTGGATAATGAAAAAAAAAATCACGAATGCAATTCATAAAGATACTACTGTTGTTGCTGAGCATAGAGCATATGCACCAAATGTTAATCTTCAGAAAATCATCATCCAAAATGTCTCAGAATGTTTGTATGAACCTTTTCTTTTTTGTTACCAAAAATGTATAAAATCCTGATAACAATAAAGGAATGTTTCATACAAACTTCCTGGAGCATTTTGGGAAATGTGTGGGATCTGGCTCAGCATGTACAAACCAATTGGAGCCCTACGCCACTTGGGACTTATGTCAAAGTAAAATTGTAATTGGATTGTAAGAAATCTCTTTATGTGCCAATGAAAATGGGAAAGTATCTTGACGCGGTGTTTAAAATGGACTTTATTAAAGAGCTCATAAGGTATGTTTTAAGAGTCGTGACAAGGTACCTTTCCGTTTGCACTTATATTGGTCAACTTGACATTATTCTATATAATAATATTTCATATTTTAATGACAAAAGGCACTTAATCGCGTAAACTCACGTTGAATATTATCGGCGTTTTCAACATTTTCGTAAGTTTTTCACCAATGTTTTACATTTTGCACCACGTTAGCGTCCATACTCGATAGATGGCGCTGCCTGCCTATTAGTTGTCGGCAACGTTTGTCCGCAGCAGACTATTCAAACAATTGCCCAGCTAAAGCTCTAGATTCATCACATCGTCATATAAAATAGAATCACAAATACAATAATTTTGAAAATGATTTTTGTAAGGTTTCTGGTGATACCCTATACATATCACACAGGCCTTTGATAACTATCGCACATCATTTTAAACGTCGAGATAATTATGAAAATGCAACACAGGTGAAAAGCTTGATCCTGACTGTCTTAAGTTAAAAAATCTAAGAAAATTACCCATTAATGGGTATCCCAAAAAATTTAAATACAATGAAAATCACACTCTTATCAACCACATCTGTTCACAGGAACTACAAAGGGCACCGATTAAGTGATATGTCTCTTTATGCCATTCGTCAGTAAAATGTAAAAAAACCTGTAAACAAATTATATTTCCCTCCAAATTTCGAATCGAATTTTTTGACTTAATCATAATCGTAATCCTATAATGGTAATATATATTACATGTTATTGGTGAATAATAAAAAAGTAAATTTAAAACCTTCAATAAAATATTAATAGGTAAATATTAAAAGGTAGGTAGGTAGGTAGCTATGTCACACATTGCTTAGTTCAATACAAACTAAGTACTAAGCGCCTGCGAAGAAGTCTTTATGGTCGTAGAACACCTGCTCGAGCAACCATTTTTTAATCTGGTCTTGAATATTGGGGCACTTCGTGCACCGGTTATGTCGCTTGGGAGTTGGTTGTAGACCTTAGGACCCATAACGTAAGTCAACCTTCATGACTTAGTAAATCGGTTTGGTACAGTGGGCAACCCTGCAATGCACGCACTAAAAAACGTGAGTAACCGGCATGAAATATAATTTTAGTACAAATGAGTCTCACAAGAGATTTATGTTTAAAGATGTAAACAAACTTTGTTTTAGTTTTAGAGTAAAATACATTTATTTCGAATAAAACAGGATATACACTTAAAACACAAAAGATACAAACAATAGCTCTTAATTAACAAATAATAAATTTAACCTAAAATAACATAAAGCTAGCTAAAGACTAACAACTACACAACTTAACCTAAAAAACTAAGCCTAGCTATTGCCGGTCCACCATCACCGCCCCCCGCCCCCCACTCCAGGTGCAAAGGTGCCCATCACGCTCGCCGCGTTGCCACGCTGAACCGCAATGGACAACCTCTGCAGCAGAAAGGACCCGGAGCGAGGATCGTGACCGCTATCCCTCAACCGCTTCCCCACCTCCCTAATAAAAGCCAGGGCTTCGGCACACCAGCATCCCGTGGTTTCCACAGCAAGAGGGACAAACAAGTAGCTTGCCAGAGATGCGTACTTATCCCTCTTCCGTGACGCAGCAAACTCCGCTGCCGCCCCCGCAGACCGCACAGTACGACTAATATGAGATGCCGCGAACGTGCTGACGCACGTGGCATCCCACACCAGGCATCGGCCCCTCTCCCACGGGATCAATGTCAATCCGTCTGGCCTCTTCCCATCAGACCGGCTAAGGCCTGGCGGCTCCAGCACACACGGGACATTAGCAGCTACCAACGCCCTCCGCAATATATCGTTGAGGGCGTGGTGCCGCGGAAACCTCCCTGCACACCGACAACAACCCAAAGCGTGATGGCCGTTGCCCTCCACTACTGAGCCGCAAATACATGCATGGGGTTCGCAAACGTCACAGCCCAGACGAAAAGCAACAGCAATCCGCAATGAGTTGTCATCGAGAAGAGTACCTAGGTGGGGAGAGGGAAGCGCCTGCAGCCAAGCCCCAGACTCCGGCCGCGACACTGCGTTGAGCCTGGCCTTATCAACGCTCACCGCACTCTCGAGAAGACACCCGAAATCCCTCTTGACTCCAACTTCATCCCAACACCTCTGACGGTCTGGATTTTCCGGCACGGAGGCACTCGGGTTAAGAGCCGTCCAGGCCACCCTAGCGTCCGCGGCGTAAGGTATAGACACCTCGTCACCATTAGGGGATAATATTTGAGTGACAAGGCCCACAACCCCAGCCGCCGACGCCAGAAAGGCCGGTAGGCTCACATCACGAGCGCACCTAACCCCTAGACCACCAGTTCGCACAGGAAGCGACGTGAGGACCCACTGATCCGAACTAAGGGAGACATTTAGCAACGACTCCACCGACTCCTTCAATACAAAATCAAAAGAGTCGATGGAGTCGGGGTAAAGCCAAGCGGGAACTGTGCGCAAGAAGTAGGTTAGCTTAGGCACAGCTAAGCACACCCTCAACAAAATTAAAGCGACGTGCGCAGACACGGATTTCAACCTCTCCCCGGCGATAAGGAGAAGCTGCCTTCGAATTTCAAAAGCCTCTGGAATTGCATCTGGCATGATGGGAGAGCCCAAAAGCTCAAACGTTAGAGGCGACAACTCCTTGAGACCGGGAAGCAGTTGACTGAGGAGAGGAAAGGACGAACTGGACTCGGAGCTGCAGGGGAAAAATTCGCATTTCCCTGTGTTAACCTCCAGACCCAACTCACGTAAACGAGGAAGAACGATAAGCAAATCCTGCTCCACTACCTCTGGCTTGCCCCCGAGGGCACCATCATCTAGGTACCAGATGTTCAACGGGGACTGAAGACCGGAGATAACCTTATAATATATGAATAAAGAGCTGGCACCCTTTCCCTGACTTCAGTCAACAGGACATCGCGCTCTAAAGAATTAAATGCATTCCTTATATCCAGTTTGACCACTACACACCCCTCATTTCCCGGGTCAGACACAAAAGCCCGAGTTGCGTGGATAGCAGCCTCACAACCCAAGCTTGTACCAAATCCTAACTGACAAGGACGAAGATGAGAGGCCATTTGCTCCCTTACCGCTCGACACCCAAGCTTAGCCACTAGGCGACGAAAAGTGCTTCCGATGGCAATAGGCCGCACACCTCCATCCTTTTTGGACAAAGCACACAGCGAGGCTCCATACAAATAGGGGCACACGTCACGGTTCAACTGGCCACTTACTAAAAAGTTCGAGAGTTTAGTTAGGGACTCCAGTAAACGCAGCCCGTTATCTCCCGCGGATCCGGAAGTCAGCTCTTTTAAGTGTGCCGGCCGAATACCATCTACGCCAGCAGCAGAGCCGCTATTAAACGTGGCGAGAGCCTGAGCCACATCCACCAGCTCAAACTTAAGAGGCGCAAAAGATCTATCCGGCTCCTCCGGGAAAACCAGCGGTCGAGACGGGGCCGGATGCTTGGACTGCAAGATGGCAAGAGTCTCTGGAGTAGGAGGTGCCATCCCGTCATCAGACATCAGCAACCTAACAGCACCCCTAAGATCCCCCTCGAAAACCTTCGACTCTATGATCTTGTGTACCGAGGGTGCCCGGAAGGCCCCTGTAGCCACGCCCAAGTCACCCGTAGTGTCGTAAGTCTCCGAGGAATCAATGTTTCTCTTTACCTTGGAGGTCAAGTTTCCCACGCCTGCCGCGTCCGGTACCCGCAAAGCAGTAAAGGCAAAGGACAATAATGCTACCCATTGATCCACACCATTAGTGTCGACGCAACTCTCGATAACTTGGCTCAACCTACCCGCAGCCAAGCTTCGTGCTCCCTTCGGAATATGCGGCAGGACACGCACTGACCGCTTGAGGGCAGCAAGATCATCCAGCCTCAATGCCCTGGAGACGTCTGCCTGTGCAGACTGTGACACCGATTGTGAGGCAGCGGTACAACTCGCACGAGGCGAACCCTTGTGCATGCGCCCAATATGCACTTTAAGCCCATGCTCAGTAAAAGTTCTAGCTGAATCAGGGCAGTGGGGACAACGCAAGCACAACGAAGAGGGGTCACACATGATTAATGAATACTATACAAACAATATCTCTACTGAGTACTTAAAAAAAAAAAAAAAAAAAAAAAACATAAACAAATTAGGTATGGATAAAAATATACCTATCCTTCTAAAAACAAAACATGTACTTTATATCAATGTCAAATTGAAAAAAGTTTCAGTGGCAATTGTAAGACATGTCATGACTTTCGAAAACTATACAAAAACATCCAACGGAACGAATAATACATTAAAACACATTTGAAATAGAAATGAACTAATGAAACTACAAAAAAATACATTCAATTATGTCAATTAAGTAAAATAATAAAAAAAATAAAAACATTTCTCACACCTCAAACATGTCAAATTAACATAAAATTGACTAGTTAAAACAAAAAAATAATAATTTAAATTGCCTACAATTATAACAATGAAAGAAAATACATTTATCTCGTTTTGTTTCCATGTCAAAATTATACATTCAAAATATAAATCTCTATAAAATAATAACATTCCAATAAATCAAATAAAAATTAATTTATACAATCTATATAAAAAAAAAAATACATTAAAATTCATAAGCACAAAATAATACCAAAAAAAAATAAAAATTACTGGAAGCACAAAAAAAAAAACAAAAAGTTCAAGCTATGCTGGGGATCGAACTCGAAACACTGAAGACTCTTTCAAGCCAAAAATCTGTTGCCATCGCCACTAGTCCAAGAAACTAATATCAAGTCGGACGAAATCTTGGCTCGTACTTGAAGAAGATTGTTTGACGTAGTTTCAAATACACCCTCCAGAGAAAAAAGTAAACGTAAGAAAAGACCTCACTCCACAAAAATTAAAAATAATTATAATTCCGCCGCCAGATTGACGAAATTGCACTTCTTATTACACAAGTTATAGATTTCCTTGAAAAACGCACTTTATTTGCACTCAGAACAGAACTTGATTAAAGTTTGTATTGTTTACATTGCACTGCTTCAACCACTAAAATATTGATATCGTTTTTTCTTCACTTTCCGCTACTCGTCCGCTGAGATAACAATAGCACCTCCTTTTTGCAGACTGCTCCATAAGCTGAGATAGGTTTCAGCTACGAAACTGTTGT
The DNA here is from genome assembly GCA_025490895.1 of Thaumatotibia leucotreta. Classification (NCBI taxonomy): domain Eukaryota; kingdom Metazoa; phylum Arthropoda; class Insecta; order Lepidoptera; family Tortricidae; genus Thaumatotibia; species Thaumatotibia leucotreta. The sequence goes on along the minus strand of JALPQI010002891.1, from coordinate 46,912 downwards.
TTATAATTTTAAAAACAAGAAGATTCTAAGAGCCGTAAGTGTTCGTGGCGACGGTGGCGCCATCCACCGTTTTAGAGTTAGTTTAAGTTTCCTTTATAATTTATTCATATTTAATAGTATTCACGATATATTGTGTCAAAGGCGTCAAATCCTATGGAAAGTCAGCCATATTTGTTTACATTTTGTTGTATTCTACTGACGATTAGTATACATGTTATATTCTTATTAAGGTCATATCTCTATTTTTTACCTACACCACGCTTTCCAGCACGCGATCCGAAATTGGGAACCAAAAAGCAAATTTTGGCTTACCTTGTTATTGAAATTGATTAATATAGAAGATATAGGCTGCAGGACAGAGACTGGGGGTACGGCGTTGGAATCCTTCTTGTACCACGTGTCCAGCAAGATGACGTCCACTCCTCCTGCTGCCAGCTCATCTCGCAGCATTTGCAGTTCCGAGGATAGTACGTATGTGGGGATTGGTCTGTGGAGACAGCAATGTTTATTTTATTTATTTATTAAATTACTTGACACAATTTTAATTAAAATTCAATTTCAATTTCAATTTAGTTTATTCATATAAAACAATAAATACATTGTGTTTGAAATTTCCTTAACCTAAATATTAAATTAAATTATCAATTCTTATTATCATTTAAGTTTACATATTTTAATTATTGATTACAATTACATTACAATATTATACATTATATCTACTACATCAACTTACATAATATAATTTAAATTCAAATTTGTACGAAAATAATGTCAGTTAAGTTCTATCTCGATAACTAGTTTTACACACAATGTCACAATTCAAGCTGGTGATTAATACACTCGTAATTATCAATAACTAATATTTTGTATCGTCATCCAACAGATATTCTTCTACTGAATAGAAACACTTTTCCAACAGAAAGGATTTTAATTTCTTTTTAAACAAGCTAGCGTCCGTGAGCGACTTCAAGTCAGTGGGCAGCTTGTTAAACAAGACAACAGCTTGATATCCTGCCGAGTGTCTGACTACATTAAGGCTTGTTTTTAATGTTCGAGGCAAGTCCTTTCTTCTCGAAGCAAGACGAAGCTCTCTTTGGTGAGGGGATTCGATCACATCCAAAGTCTTAACCAAGTCACAAAGTACTAAGAAAATATATAGTCCGGGTACCGTCAGAATTCCAAATTTGGTAAAGTAATCCTTACATGATGTCTGCTGAGGTTTTCTGGCTATAACCTTGATGGATCCCTTCTGTGCAACAAATGCCGAATGGGAGTTATATTTGTAGCTGTTGCCCCAGAACTTAATGCTGTATCTTAATTTGGATTCCACCAGAGCATAATACACCGTGATTAGTTGGGATAAGGTTAGTTCAGTTCTAAGGCTTCTGAGCGCGTAGCATGCTGAACTGATTCCATTGACCACGGTATTTAACTCATCCTTCCAATTAAGATAGCAGTCTATATGTACACCAAGGAACTTAACCGACTCCACTTGCTGTATTTTAGAGCCTTGAGATACAATTTGTAGCTCATCTGTATTCCGAGCTGTTGTTTTAAATAGCAATACATTAGTTTTACTGCAATTTAGTTTTAATTTATTAATATTAAACCAAGTATGGAAAAGTGCCAAGGCCGTATTGACTCTATCGTTGAGCTCCACAATATTATTTCCAGATATTATTGCATTAGTGTCATCTGCAAACACTACTAGCTGACTATCTGGTAATCGACTGTTCATGTAGTGTATCAAGTCGTTGGTGAATATTATAAAAAATATTGGGCCCAAAATTGAGCCCTGCGGTACACCTCTCGTCAAACGGGCCACTTTAGACTTATGAGCACTTATGTCGTTATCATACGTCCACTTCACTTCAACAAACTGATTCCGATTCAACAAATAAGAATGAAACAGTTCTAATACTTTCCCTCTAACTCCATAGAATTCCAGCTTATCCAGTAAAATATTGTGGTCGACCGAGTCGAATGCAGAACTTAGGTCCAGAAAGAGACCTGCAACCCTTTTCTTACTGTTTAAGTACTGGACAACATCCCCTACCAGAGTGTCGATCGCATCTTTTGTGCCCCTGCTCTTCTGATAGCCAAACTGCCTTTTAGCTAATAATTTGTTGCGATAAAGGTGCTTGGTCAACCTATCTTTCATAATCCTCTCTAGCAGTTTGGATAGTATTGGTAGTATAGAGATTGGCCTATAGTTTTTTGGATCAGCTTTGGAACCCTTTTTATAGACAGGTACGACCTTCGCTATTTTCAACTGATCTGGGAAGATTCCCGCATCAAGACATTGGTTGAAGAAATAGGCGAGTGGTACGGCAAGTACGTCTATGTTGTCTTTTATAACACATATAGGCATTTCATCATACCCACAGGACGTTTTGGGCTTAAGCTGTTTAACAATATAATTAACCTCAACTGGATTCACTCCTTCGAAAAGCATATCTTGTTCCACTCTTGTGGCCTGAAAGTTCAATAGGGACAGAGCTGAATATGGAGCATATTTGGCATCAATTGGGTCCTTTTTTAGAGTAAATTGATCCAAAAAAGTGTCACATACACACTCGGGATTGTTAATTATTCTGACATTTCCGTTTTCCGTTTGTAATTTCAGAACCAAGTTATCCTTCGATCTTTCTGTAGCTCTATTTCTAGATTTCTGCACCACCTTCCAAATTTCTTTGCTAGAGTCCTTGGCTTTTGCTATTTGGGATTGGACTGACAATCTTTTTGCGTTCCGTATAACCCGGTTATAAATATTTATGTACTTTTTCCTATAGTTCACTACAGATTCTGAACAGTCATTTGTGTGAGTTACAAGAATACGTTTCATGACACTTGACACTTTAATTCCTTTTGTAATCCAATTTATTTCAGAACTCATACTAAAAGGTAATTTTACTTATTTTCCTTAAAGCATTTTTTAAAAATGTTATTAAATGTATCAATAAAGGTATTGATTCCTTTATTTATCCAATCCTCCTTTATAAGTTCTAGCCGAAATAGCAGTTTTGCTTTACCATTTAGCTTTCTCACTGTCTTCCAGAGGTAATTATTACAGTTTGCCTTACCAGCCACTTTTATGTTATTTTTGACAGTGAACGTACTTAGAATTGCTGCATGGCCATCAGCCAAACCATTGTGGTCTACTGTCGGGCCCAACACTAGTTGTTCCGGTAAATTCGTCAAAATGTTATCCAAACAAGAGCTAGCATCATTACGCGTGAATGTGACCGACGTTATTAAATGTCTAAAATTATACGAGACCAGTAAGGATAAAAAGTCTGTGGTCTTTTTGTCCTCTTTCAACAGATTGACATTGAAGTCACCACATATAACACAATTCTTGTTAAAAAAGTGCTCCAAGAGTTGTTCAAGTCGGTCCAAAAAACAATCGAAATTTGCATCAACTGGATTACGATAACAACATACAATATAAACATTTGTTTTGCAATCCCGAACACCACATACCTCAAAACTCTCATCTTTATACAATTTTTTGCATATAGTAAGTTCTTCACACAACCTCTCTTTGCGCCCTAATATGAGAGAGCCTCCTCTCTTTTTCTTTGTCCTAGTATTAAAAGTTACCAAATTAAAATCACATAAGCTGAAAAAAGGCGCTGAGTTTGCGTTAAGAAAATGCTCACTTATGCATACATAGTGCTGATCATCCGGAAGGGAACTCAAGTATAATACTAGTTCATCTTTTTTATTCGTAACACCACATACATTTTGGTAAAATATTCTTAAGGTAACAAGAGAACTTTCTATATTGTTTCGTCTAGGGTTAGATAGTGGTCTAAAAAATGAGAGCTATTTTGGTGCAATGGAGAACTTATACTTATGTTTTTTGAATTACCATGAGATGAATGTGATTCAAATAAACACTCACCAAGGCCATTTTCACCGATAACATAATTCTCTAAGTCTCTGAAAATGACATTTAACGCCTTGTTATTAATATGACCAGTACGTCGCCAGAAATGTTTATTTGAATACTCAAGATTTATGTTTGAGTCCAACAAAAAGGCATACTTATGCTCTACTATATCTTTATACAGCAAATCGTTGAAGTATTCAATACGTTTATTCAACAAGTAGCAATAATCTTTAAGCAGATACGTAGGAGTACAAATTATAACATTAGTATGATTTATCGGCAAAAGTTTAGTTTTAATTAAAGTTACCAATTTATAATAGTCTAATGTAGAGTGAAAATCTTCATTTCCTAACAATATAATGCAGATGTCCTTTTCAGTGAATGTTGTAATTTGGCTATCTATGTTCTCCAATAGCTGCGCTATGCCAACATGGGGTTTGATATAATGATATATCTCATGCCCGCCGAAGATGTCTTCAGCTGTTCTTAATATTGCATTTGCATTATTACTACTAATGATGCATAGTTTGGGTGGCAAATGTAGGTCATCAATCCGTTTGCAAAATCCTGAAACGGTTGGAGAAGTTGGAATATTCGGCTGGTCTTTTGGAGTTATATTCGATTCAGAACTTTCTGTGTTTTTACAGTGCTTTTGTTCTGGTATCGACAGTTGCTCAGGCGCCACTGATCCAGCAATATCTACTTCTGGTATGTTGTTACATGATACTGACGCCGTCTGCCGCCGACATAAACCTCTTTTCCGTTTTTTTACTGTAGTGGCCGCCGGTGTTCTAAAAGGAGAACCTTCCGCCTTCCCTTGCAGTAGGTTTCTATAGAAGTCGCACTTTTTTCGCGCTTCAGCCAAGGCATCTTGCAACTCGTAGTTTTCACTAAGAAGATTTTGTACTTCCAAATCAGCGCCTTGCAATAATTTTTCCAGGTTCTGTACTTTTGTTTGTAGTTCCTCAACAACTATATTTTGCACTTGAGTATCCAGATTTGGTAAGCTTTGCGTATCAAGGTCATTAGGTGTAGAGTTAAGAACTTCAAAGCTGTTACTACTGCAAAAGGAGAACTTTGTTTCGTCGATACTTGTCTTACGGTCGGCTCCCGTGCCACGCGATTTATTTTTAGCCGAAAACATGTTGTCATTGCTACAGTTAACCTTATGTATATTTTCCTCCTGAGGGACTGTCAGTTTTTCCGGTGTTTTTTGTTTCTTCCGCCGCGTAACATTGTCTAGTTCATCTTGGCATTTGTTTTGAAACAGGGTTTTACTTTCGCCGCTACATGAATCACTTTTTGCTGAAAGCACGCTAATTTGAGCGCTATACACTTCACATTTATTATTTTCATCCAAAGAATCTGCCAATTTATCAGGAATATTTTCTTCCGGCCGCAGCATTTTTACAAGCTCCTCGTGGCCCTTATCGTGGAAAGGCGTACTGATTTCACTTTTACTGTCACGGCTTAGGCTAGGGCTCGGATGAGTACCAGGGGCCACCGTGGATCTCAAGGTAGGTTTACGACAAGAAGGACACTTCCACTTTGATTTGTTTTCCGGAGTCATTAAGTTAAATCTGGTGCGTGTACAAGTAGCACAATTTATGTCGTAAAAATGTTTACAAATAAAGCATTTAAAGAATTCCTTATTTTTCACTTCCTTCTTGCAGTTATAGCACATCTTTTTTGTTTTGGACGACATTGTTTATTCTTCAAAATAATCCACGCAGATAAAATAAATAGTCAATAGAAAAATGAAAAAACAAAAAAAAAAAAAATATATATATATATATATATAACAAAATATAAATGAAAAAAAAATTAAATAAAAAAAATACAAAAAGTTCAAAAAAAAAATTACAATATCGTCCCACAAAACTGTTACAACAGTTTGACTGTGGGAGCGGCAGTCTCTTAATTAATTGTTTTGACAGGGATTTAATCGAACTGTACTTAATAATAACTACCACTAAAGAAGCATTACTTAGCAATCAAGTAATGCTCCTTCAGCAGTCTCCTGAATTTATTATAATTTTGTTCATGTCTGATGGCTTCAGGTAAGCTGTTTAGTAAATATTTAACTCCCTTATTCATAAACGTCTTCTAACTTAGCAAGCCGCTAAGTATTGTTTGTCCCTTTCGATCTTATCAATATGTCATCATCCGCATCCATTCACGAAAACCTTGAACGGGGTGATTTGGTAGGTCATAATGAACAATTTTTACTAAGGAGCTAACCCAGAAAATAAAATAAAAAATTGGCTCTTTCGTAGGTACAAAATGTCGTTACCGACCGGTCAAAATGTATGAAAAAGATTTTTTTTAAATTTCTTGATTGGCCCCATAGTAAAAGTTGTTCAGTATACCCTACTAAATTACCCAGTTTAGGGTTTTCAGTGGATGGTGTAACACCCTGTATAAGACCGAAAGAAACTTTATTTAACAATACTTAGCGGCTTATTGCTGAGTTAGCAGACGTTTTATGAATAACGGTTTAACTATACTATAGTCCTCCACATCGATTTCGATGATGACCCTAACAAATGACGGATTTTTCTTTTTATGAGCTTTTATGTGGCTGGCCAGATCAAACGTGCACTTCAAAACCCTTCTACACCCATGACAGTAGAGTTGACCAACTGTATTATATTATGTATGGGTGAATCTACTTTTTTCTGTCTGTTATAGCCATGGTTTCGGTCACCTGAGTCACGCTGGTCTTATGCAAAATTATGTTACTCAAACTATGAAAAGTGTCTAGTCTATGTTTGTAGGTGGCCCATTAAGGAAAGGACTTATTGAGACCAGAAAAATGCATGTTTGCATACTTTAAGTAACAACATTTTACATAAAACCAGCGTGACTTAGGTGACTATAACCATGGCAATAATAGCAGTAGACGTCTTTCTGGTGATGTGATAATGATGACTACTGATGACAATGAACAAGCGAAAACATACCGGTAACCATACTTCTGTCCCAAGAACACCACGAAATTGGGTCCCATGGAGAGCCGCTGACAGTTTTTTATCTCCCTCATGCACAGTTCGGTGGTCATGTGATCGTCGGTGGCTTCATCACGCACACCCCAGCGCATGTCTACCACCTGCAATCATAGCTCCTGTTCATATTCATATTCATTTCAAGAATTATTCAAACTCGAAATAGCTGAATTTTTCTGGTGCAATAGTCATAAATCTGTAATTTTCATATTTTTTTTAGTCTTAATGTTCATAGTGTGCACTTAGTTGTAAACAAAATAGCATCTACCAAACGTTTTGCTCTGTCAACCGGCTGAAGCTTCTTAGGCAAGTCTTCAATTTTTGGTCGCCGCCATACAGGCACGCCTAGTGCGGTTACCAATGTTTATCCAATTGTCATGTAATACTTTTTGTTTAATAAAGATTTTTTTTTCATTTATTAAAACCATCAAGTTTTTTTTTATTTTATTATGTGACAACTGAGCTCTCAGCTCTCCGACTATGGAAAGCAGGAACTGAGGCCCATGGAAATAGTGATCAAAAATCGCCTATGCGTTGCCTACCCTGAGGACTTAGATGGATTGCCTCTATCTATGCCAGTAATTACACCGGCTATCTTACCCCCAAACCGAAACACAGCAGTGCAAACACTGCTATTTAGCAGCAGGTTAACGAGAATGATGGTGGTAGCTATCCAGGCGGACCCTGCATGAGGTTCTACCAGCAAACAATACACATATAAGTTACACAACAGTACACAATATAATTACGAGTAAGTACTGGGCCAGAGTTGGGACCACGCAAAATAGGCACGTTTGATGTCGAGTTGCGGAAAAAAAATGGCCAGAATACAATAATATTATGTCACTACAGTCCTACCGCCCAATCTTCTTTATTCAACTATTTTCTTAGCCCAGGTTATTTATAACATGATTAAAAAAGCTACTAACACTTTGTTATGAGATTTTTTTTGATCAAGTTTTTTAAGTAAAATTATCAATATCGTTTCATAATGCTTATGTAGTCGTATCGTATCGTAGTCTGGCCAACCAACAAATATTTTCGACGGATTATGAAAAAAATGATATGTTTGTTAGAAAACAGAATCCCTACAATGAGGGCGCCACTAGAGGGTCGGATCGGAGTCCTCTTAAAATATAGTTTGGAGAACCAACTTGTAGAGGTGCATATAGCAAATTAGGTCTGTATAAACTTTGATTTTGTTGGTTGACCAGACTATAATTCGTTAGTATTAGGAGGAAGTTAAACGATAATGATAATTTTATTAAAAAAACCTAATCGAATAAAAGCCAATTATCATTATGCAATTATTTATATAATGCATTATAAGACAATTGAAATAAATGTACATTTAGTGAAGTTGGGTACCTAAATAAAAATTATATTACTTTCCCTGGACCGAGTTTTTGCAGTAGTAAATGTAGTTTTTATTTTATTTATATAATTCCATCATTCAGCAAACTTACAGTTCATGACACCAAAGACTGAAATACCTAGTACGGTTAGTTATTATTGAAGCGTTTCACTTGCTCTTTTTCATCACACTTGCTGTCTAAGCGCGCCATTGCTTGCGCACATTGCGGGAGTAATAGAAAAGTGAAATTCCCTAGGAAGTAATAGAAATGTCAGTACGTCATTTAATAATATTACCTATGTCTTAAAACTTATTTTTTGGTTAGCAAGTGTGATGAAAAACATTGTATGCATCACGGTCGGTAAGCGGAGTACTAACTCGAGTCATAAAAGCCCTCCGCCTGACGGCGTCGGGCTTCTAACACTCTCGTTAGTATTTCCGTATTTACCTCCCTTGATGCACAATGTACTATTGTATCACTTAGGGCTGATTTTTCAATCCTCAGTTAAAAGTATCCATTAGTTAAAATTAATACGATTCTTATCTAAGGTCATCAGTCAAAAAAGGATAGAGCTAACATTTATTTGACAGATACTGTTACCTGGGTATTGAAAAATCAGTCCTTACTCAACTCCAAACTTGACAACATAGATAGGACCGAAGCGAGCATCTATCGGTTTAAATTTGTACTTTTTATGTTGCAAGAGGAGTGCCGGTGCCCGAGGAGGGTCGGTCTCATGGCGACTGACAATGAACTTAGTTCGTGAAAATGCCAACAGATGGCGTCGAAATACAGTTTAAGAAAACTGGAGGGAATGATGTCACAGAGGCGAGGCTCCCTTTGTTGGCCAAAAAATGATTGCATTCCTGTTTTGCCTGTCAGGTTTTGGGACACAGAATAGATTTTTATAGTTTCAGAAGGGTCGTTTTTATGTATTAGGTACCTACGTGGTGCTAGGTACTATAGTACTAGAACTAACTACTAGTTTTGAAACTTGAACTTATTAAAAAACACCCTAATTCTACTTCCCAAAAACTAGCAGCGGCAATGAACTTATTTTTTGGCCACCTCTTGTACAGTCAAGGGCATTAATATATATACACTTCTCCATACTCATCCCTTACAAATGTGTCTATATATTAATGCACTCGACTGTACACACTCATTTCATTAGAAAGTAACAGCTGACTTAAGTGCGACGATAGCCGATAAAATGCCGACCATCACTTATCTTGAGGTTTATATGATTTAATATTATTATTACATTTGAGATCCCATTAAAAACTTAAATATGATTTGATCTGACGTTAAATTCCCGTTTTGAATCATACTAATAATGTATTGGTATAAGTACTGCTAAAAAGAAAATAAGGGCCATCTCACGACTGCTACTTTATTTAAATTTAGGTATTAAACGCATCTAACTAGATAAGTGAGTTTTAATTTTAAATTCGTCAATTGTTACAGCAATAAAATTAAACTGTAAAAATAATGCTATTTTACAGTGTTTAAAAAAATTATACACAAAAGAAATATCGTCGGTTGTAATATTTTATTTATTTATTTATTGACTACATTAATATAATTGGTTACATTAATATGAATTAATGTAACCGCCAAAATGACGAAAATGAGTTAAGCATACCGTTCGACTGCTTATTTCCTGCTCTATCAAACGGTGTATATTTAATTTAGATATCCAGAAAAAAAAATTGAATACATTAACAAAAAATTGCCATTTTATTAAGTGTGTACGTTTTCATTAACGTAAGTAAAGATTTCACAAAATCATAGACAATATTTTAACGTAAGTACGAATTATGTAATTACAAAATATGTCGTTACTAATGTAAGTACTCACCATATTTTTATTAATGTCAATGCTGCTGTAAACGCCATCTGCATTGTATGACTCATAAGCGATTCGAATTCAATTTGTGAGTTACGCTAAATGACGAAAGGCACTTTTGATGATTTTCATTGAATTATTAACGTATCTCCATATTTTTTTGAAAATATTTAGCGTACTAAGCACCAACCATTTCCTGAACTACAACTGTGGTCGCAGTTAGTAACTAAGTGTCAAGTAGAATTCTCAAATATGAAACATACAAGATAAACATCATTTCAATAGGATAATTAACTAAAAAGATACAACATATTCCTTTTTGGGCCCTCCTTAAAAATCGTTATTTGGTGGTTACCTACATTAATTTATATTACAACTGACTATTACTTTATATTACTCTACTTGAAGTTATTTACAGTCCAAAACACTGTGGGCCTTTTTCAAGAAGTCTAAGTGACCATGTCGGCTTCAAATCTGATATAGATTGTAACTGGCATATATCAAACTATAAACGAAATTCCTATTAAAAACAAAGAACTATAAATAGTCCACACGTGCGTCCGTTTCCGCCGCATTTCGTTGTTTACAAGTACACTATTTGTGGAACACGATCACCATATTAAACTACACACTCGTACGAGTTGGAAGTAAAGCATGTTTAAAACATAGGCAAGAATGTACAGTACCTATACCTACTCGTAATAAATAACAGGTTACTGATTGTCTCCTGTTCGTTGCCGCCGCGGTCTGGGCTCTACTTATCACTTACGATCAGGTGGAGTGGAGCCACTTTGTTGTGCCAACATAAAAAAATAATAATAAGTGAACGTATTGTGAAAACACAAATCAAATTATTTATTAACTAATTTTTGGATTGTGCTTTTTTTATTTGCCCACCTCGGACGTTGGTGATCTTGGTCGTTTTTTCTTTGGTATATGACATCCAATATTTATAATAAATAAATAAGTCTTAAATATCTTCGGACATCTCACACAAATCGACCTAGTCCCAATGTAAGCTCAATTAAGGCTTGTGATGTGGGTATAAGTCTTAAATATCTTCGGACATCTCACACAAATCGACCTAGTCCCAATGTAAGCTCAATTAAGGCTTGTGATGTGGGTAGGTACCAGGCGACGATATACATATTTAACAGATAGATACATTATATTATAGATACTTAAATACATGGACAGCCATGACCAAGGAACAAATATTTGTGAATATGTAAATATAAATACGCAAATAATGCCCCCGCCGAAATTCGAACCCCGAACCTCCAGCTTCGTAGGCAGGGTCGCTACCAACTAGGCTACGGAGGCTGACAATAATGAGGTAATATCTAGGGTCAAGATCACTTTTGTATCTGAAACTAGCTTTGAAACTTCATTCACATTTGTGCAAAGCTATGAAGTAATCATTAATAGTATGTAGGTATTAAAACAAGATATCTATGCCGTGTTGTGACGGCAGTAAGAATACATTTGTCATCACGGTAACTCTTCCCGTGGGTGTCGTAAGACTAAGGGATTGAATTGTCACTGACTATTTTATCGAAGATTGATGATAGGCAGCAGCATCATCATAGTGGACAAACAACTGCGATTGCCAAGCCGCTTGCCCAGCGTGGCGATTATGGGCATTTACTTCCTAATGCGTCCATACGCAGGTTTCTGATTGTCTCCTGTTCGTTGCCGCCGCGATTTGGGCTCTACTTTTCACTTACGATCAGGTGGAGTGGAGCCACTTTGTTGTGCCAACATAAAAAAAAAGAAAAAAAAAAATACGCATAGGGTAAGGAGAGGTCGTTGTCCAGCAGTGGACTAATATAGGCTGATGATGTGAAATTTGTTTTATCCTAATTACATTTTTGATTCACACTTGATCTTACTTGGGTGCTTGTTTATTCATAATACCACCATCCTACTTATGACAGTGTGCAACAAATTTACTAGATTTCAAGAATATTCTGCAACTTAAACTAGCAATAAAAGTGAAAAACATTCATAATACACCTAGGTACTATCGACAACAACGAACAAATAAGACATGGAAGCCGCACGCCATACTAAATTGCCTTTCAAAAACGGTCCTGAATTTTAGTTGACAAGTGTCACCCCTTCTTCAATGCATCACGGTAATTAATGTCAATATCAACCTATAAAAACTTAAATCGCCATTTAAAAATAGTTGTGATTGGTAATGGTCCAGTCAAGTGCAAAAATAAGTATCGAAAGAATCCGTTCATAAATATGTTACGACGTTCTTATTACACAGGATTAGAGTGCACTGGGACATATTTTTGAACGTTTTTGTATACCCCTTATTTTGTCTTCGACTGTCCATCAAAGTTTTGATTGGCTGTATTCTATAAGCATTTGTCAAAGATGTTGCGCCGAAATATGCGCGCTGTTAAGAAAACCGCTATGTCCTGCACATCTTGGCACAATTGAACAATTGCTTTTGGGGGCATTTTCGAGCTGGCGTTAGACGTCCATGTTTTATATGGTCGCAGATCGACAAATTGAATCCTGACCCACAAATAGGAGCTTGCCATAGTATTGACAGTCAAATTGTACGGCAGTTGCTGCAATTTGACTTTCAATATTACTGTGACAAGCTCCTATTATCGATCAGGATTAAAGTTTGTCGATAGTAGCTACCCGAAAAGTTTCTGAAAGATACAAATCAAGATTATCCACCAAATAGCTTAACAAGAAATCCCTTTTAATAAGACTTGCCAGAATTTGTCGTTTCCTAAAATACGGGAAGTTTTTATTAATATTTAGGACAGTTCCCCGAAAAACCCCGACTACCGCCGGGGATAAAGCATCTTTCATCCGATTTTGGGGAACTACCACGAAATTCGGCAGTGGATTCGACGCAACTGTCCTTGTTACACCGATTAATCTTTAATTGGAGTGACAGAATCAGATGCTAGAAACTTATGATTTTTTTAATTCACGTCGAGTCTTTGGTGAGATTTAAAATTGTATTAGTGTAGTCTTTGAATTAATTAAACATGTAAATTGAAAGTGGGTCGTAGCCAGATTAAGGTTATCGTCTTTTCTATGGATATACTTAAAGATAAAGAAATTCATGCACTAATTTTGGGATACAACAATTAACGGTATAATACTACTACGTTCCCCGGTTTACAACCGTGTTACTTTTGATTACTATTACTGACTGGAAAACTTTTCTTTTTTCGAGAGGGACAGCAATCACGAAAAACGATAAACACGGGACCACCATAGGTTTACTGGACTTTACTGCTGTCCTACTCACAGTCTATCATCGCGTGCGAGTGTAAGCAAAACAGCAATAAAATCGAATTAATTTCTTAAAGTTCGATGTTACTTTGTACCTACACTTAACCGTAATAGAAAATTTTATCTTTTAATCAGAATTCTACTCTGTTTTGTGCCATTTTGAACCTTGTACCCTCCACAAAAGACTTATACTTTTCGAAGTAAAGAAATCGATGTTGTTTAAATTTTCTTTTAGAGCCACCTGCGATGCCTTATTGGCTGATTCATAATAGATAAGAAAGCTTTAAAGTTTTCGAGCAAATATTTTAACTTCGGTTCTTTCGGAAATAAAATGTTTCGTGCTTCGTGCCATAGCACAGTAAAACCTCGATTATCCGAACGCTGGTGGGAATTTGGTAGCTTTTTTAAATTCATTCTCCGTAGCCAAGTCGGTAGTGACACTGCCTACGAAGCTGGAGGTTCCGGGGTCAAAGCCCAGCGAGGGCATTATTTGCGTATTTATTTATCACAAACATTTTTATTTTGTACCTTGGTCGTGACTGTCGATGTATTTAAGTATCTATATGTTTAGTGTTAAGTGCGATTCAAAGTAGGTTCTGCTTGTCAGTTTTTGACAGTTATTCTATTAAGCTGACTCATCGCGGTTCAGTATTGGGTCCTAAACTGAATCTCATTAGTAGATTGTGGTAGCCTGTAGCCACTCGTTTGCTTTGACATTTTGGTTGAGCTTTATTTCTATGTAAAATAAGAGTGACAGCTGGTAATCACAGTTACCAAAAGCAATTGAATGGGTAGTGCCACAGAATTAGATTTGGATAGAAGAAACAAGTTTATTCATTTGTATGGCGGCCGAGCGTGTCAGATTTTGTACTGAAGTTGTTACTTGCCTATGATTTTAAATGTCTCAGGCTATTGAGTATTCATATTTTTTTGTGTTGTTGCAATTAATATTACTTAAGGAGGCATTATTAATGTTTTTGTTCACTTCAACTTACAAAAATAGACGCCCGAAAGCTGCAAGCTGCGATTAAAGACGGACAACTCAGTGGATTTCACTGAGTTCATTTGACACGCTAAGTAGATACGTTTGCTTGATCTATGGTATATATGACATCTGTGGGTAGTGCTGTTTCCTTATCTCACCTGAAATTCAAGTCCATGTTTCTCCCGGCAGTAGTCTTTGATACGCGGATAGCATTTGGCCATAAGTGTGTTCCGTTCCATTGTTGTATCTGGAAAAAAAAAATTCGTTAGCCTCCGTAGCCTAGTTGGTAGTGATTCTGCCTACAAAGCTGGTTGCGGGTTCAAATCCCGGCGAGGATATTATTTGTTTTTATTTATCACAAATATTTGTTCTTTGTCGTGGCTGTCTATGTATTTAAGTATATCGTCCATTAAATACAAAAGCGACACAAGTCAAAAATTTACTTTTTACAGGGGAGCTGTTTAAAGATTTTTTATTCGTTTTTTGTTCACAATTTTTTTTAAAGCTTTAATATTATATGTGTTACATATCAATTTGTAGACATTTTAACTCTCTTTTGATGTGTTTGGTTATTAGAAAGTAATATGTGCTGTGCAAGCTTTTATGAGCGTATACGTCCGTTTTGCATAAAAAAATAACATTAACTCTGATATTTTTTTTTCCATCGAAGGCCACAAATACAAAAAAAATAAGCATTTATTTCATTTAAAGCATACATAAAATCATGTCTTCAACATAGAAATACTGTTTTTTAACAAAACTGAACCAGACAAAACTTTTTCTTACTATTTCTTTACTTACCTATTGTCAGAACATGTTTATAGGTACCGTAAACCGGTGTTACTTTGATTAATTTTAACTTTGGTTACATATTTTGATGAATTTAACGGACGTACTAATTTAAAATTCAGATATAATTATTGGTTTACTTCAAGAATCAACCTGCTATATAAAAAAATGTGCTACCTTTAGTTAATAAATATAAAATAAATACAACGCGATCAAAGTTATATTGTTGAGAACGGAATTACTTTGATACCACTTATTTTTTACTACAAACTGGAAATAGTCCACCTTAAAGCACGTAAATAATAAAAATCGGTTAAGTACATTTTTAGTTATTTGTTTTTTCTATGTATATTGTATTTGTGGGGTGGTTTCTGTGATCCCATACTAAATAATCCAAATTGATATGTTTTGACCGTTTACTAGTTTTTTCATTAGAATTGATGCAAGAACTTAATTTTTGCCGATACAAAAGTATGTCTTTCAATATTTAATTGCAGAAATAATAATCTTTCCTAAAAATCTACTTATGATTAGTAATAATGTAACAATTTTTTTTTCTAGAGGACATGACAGTTTAGTGCTAATACTTGGGTACTACCTATGCAGTGAAGCAATAGGCATGATGACTGTCAAGTCAAATCAACATCTTTTTTAGATTTTTGAAAGATTGACATGAAATACACAAAAGTGACGTCACGTTTGTATACCACACTTATATTAAATAAAAAATTCTGTACAATAAGGACTGCACTCTGTATATGTATTAGTAATAATTTATTTGTGTATGGTGCCGTGCATAATGTCCAATAATTTATTTTAAATACAGTCATCATCCCTATGTTGGCTTTGCCAAAAGTGAAAAAATAAATACTACTAATATAAGTATTTAGATTTGTTAAAACATACAACGGGGTTAGATCTATGTTTGTTTTACTTGTATTGTATACAAATAATAATATATAGGAAAATCGTCGGCTGAGAATGCAATTGTGCTATACGCCACTTGCCTTGGTTTACAGGAGAGCGAAATGAAACAAGAAAAAATATTTCTTGAAATGTCTTATCATTTTGCAATATTTAACTTAACTGACACTTTAGTATATTAATTTACTATTTTTTGTTATATACAATTAATGTTTAACTTATTATAGTCATGAGATATAAATAGTTTTACAATTGCCATATCCATTTTGGTAAGAAAATGTTTAACTTGCTATGTATGATATGACACAAAGTTATGGATGTGTCACAAAATGTTAGTGCAATGTCAAGAAAGGTAGACATTAAAAAGCAATTGTTTATGCAAATAAAAGTTATTTGACGACTAGATTTATATCAAGTCAAGACGATAATTTATCTCAAATATTGATTCCCAATATTTATGTGAATCATTTTTTTACTTTCTTGTAAATAGGTACCATCTAATAGGTGACCTTCTCTATTTTATGAAATGATAAGTTTTTGAACGATATCTAGTGCTAATGTCGATACCTATGAAAAAATATCGATGAGAACAGCTATATGTCATTCATTAGTAATATGTTTACTAATGAATGACATAATATTAACGTTATTATTTCTCATCAACTACTAAAATTACAGTTTAACTACACGCTCTATAAATTAAAAGACATGTCATATAATATGTACTTCAGGAACAGTGACCGAGGCCTCCTGTTGCCAGGACATGGCAGGATAGCATGGCAGGGCAGGAAAGCACGAGGTCGCTGGTTGGATTCCAGTCCTGGTCATTGGGAGTTCGGTCACTTTTTCTGTAGTATATGTCATTTCTTACAATTTATGGTTAGGTACTCGTAATTATACATATTATGTAGGTATTTATACCATCAACTTATGTATTAAGATAAAAGTTTGAAGTATGAATGACACAAATCATTATAAATCAAACCTACCTTCTTTATTGTCATTTATCAAAAGAGAGGGTAGGTAAAAAAAAGTATCGAATCGATACAATCAAATCGATTAATGGATTATGTCACAAAAATGTTGATCGGTTAGTCGCTTGGCACACTGATAAATAGCTGTTAACCGTAAATTTGTGTCATGTCCGGACATGGCACAATATTGTGATCACTATGTATTGCGGTTTGAGGATATGGCACAAAAATATATGTTTTTTTTTAAGTTTAAAATAAGAATTTTTAAAAATCGATTACTGTTATAAACTACAAAAAAAATATTCTATCAAGAACCATTAAAAACCGATTTTGCTTAAAAATGGATATGGCACAATTGCATTCTCACCCGACGAAATATAAAAATACAAATACAAATACTTAATAATCCGAAGTTTATGCCATTACTGTTTCTTCGTAGTGGCGATTATAGGTACACAAAATTCACAGTCACCTTTTCCACACAATCTCTAATATACTTTTAAGTAAAACGAACACATTACAAAGTACCACATTTTACAATTACTGTTTTTATAAGATGTATTGATTTTTTTAAGATTTCATGCAAAAGAAACACAATTATTCAATCTGGTACATTTATGGATTTTAATACTGAATTAAAAACGGTTGTAAATGCAACAATGTTTTTGAAAAGTACGTAATTACGTATGAAGTGTACATTTTAGAATCCTAACTGCCACATTCCGTATTGCGGCTCCTTTGTGTATAAAGATAAATCTAAACCATACATATTTATTTTATTTCAAACAGCATCATGTATAAATATGGCTCCTGTGATTGATGCATTCGAATATATTTTTAATTCAAAAAGGTTGCAAATCCTAATACGGCAGTTTCGATAAATGAAAAAAAAAATTTAAGAGGATATTTTAAAATTAAAACTGCCACATTCCGTTTTGCGACTCCTTTTTATGTAAAGAAATATAATATTTACGTATTTATTTTACTCAAAACGGCCATATCTACAAATATGACACTTTTTATTACATATTTCTTAACGTAATCACTTATTTTTCGTTTTATGGCACTTTTTCAGAAAAATGTCGTGCGTTTTGGTCAACTGTCGAGTCTCAACTGACAAAATGGCAGTTTAGCGCTGAAGTTAGTCTCGAAAGAGTGATAGTGCAATAAGGGCACCTGCTTAATTTTGATACTTTCTAACGTCAAATCGACAGGTAT
Source organism: Thaumatotibia leucotreta (assembly GCA_025490895.1). Classification (NCBI taxonomy): domain Eukaryota; kingdom Metazoa; phylum Arthropoda; class Insecta; order Lepidoptera; family Tortricidae; genus Thaumatotibia; species Thaumatotibia leucotreta. The sequence continues at coordinate 28,645 of JALPQI010002891.1, read as the reverse complement.
CTTAGTGCCACGTAAAATATGAGTGCTTATAATGTCGTTTTTGCAATAAAATCATTTTTCACAGTTTTTGAGTTGTGTCGCTTTTGTATTTAATGGACGATATATTATATATATCGTCGCTTGGTACCCACAACCCTTATTGAAGTTATCGTGGGAAAGGGACTAGATCGATTTGTATACGATGTCCCAAGACATTTATCCATATATTTTTTTACTAAGCTAACCTAACCTAACCTAACCTCTTTCATTGCGGGTTGATTAGTGACAGAGATGCCCGAGATGTGATTTTGGATTTTTGCGATAGGGTGATTGTATTTGTTAACCACTGCAGTAAAGATGAATGCAAGACTGCATTACCGGGTGACTGGTGCATTCTGAAATAGGTCGATCCACGACGCAGTTGTACTGTGCCAATATTATGTAGCCCTGTTTTTGATGGAACAAAATAACTTTCTGATAAGTACCTTCATGTGTGAATAGCTTAAGAAAATATGGTACGTTGGTAGTGTACGTAGAGATTACAGGTAAAAAACTTAAGTAAGTGACCTGTTGTATAATGATCTATTCAAATTCGACAACACGTGTTTAAAATGCAAACACAAACAAAACAAATGCCTATATGGATAGATTACAACCACATACAATGGGAGATTTTCTTAACTTTTTCACCAATACTAATATGTGGTCGAAAATTATATTATGGCATATTATCACTTCCAAAACTATTCCCATAGTTTAATTTGGCAGAATCATCACATGGGAAACCAACGTTACGCAGACGTATCTTTCGTATAATATATTATCATGTTCCAAACTAACCTAAAGGTGCATTCAGACCAAACGAGCATTCGCTATTCTTACCCCCTACCCTACGAAATTCGATCGTTACACAAAACGTGATTTCGTTGGTTTCGTAGAGTGGAGGATAGAATAGCGAATGCTCGTTTGGCCTGAATTCACCTTTAACTAGTTGCCAAATGACAATTCGGGCAAATGAAGTTGGCATAATTTGATAAATGTTGGTATGCCAAGTGAATCATCTGCCATAAGTTAGTGTGCCAAGGCGAAAAATATTTCGGCGAAATAGCACAAAGTGATGTACCTACACATTACATTCTGAGCGTATACAGTGTGTTACCATGGCCCAGGCTTTAACGAAAATAGATAGATAATAATACGCATTACTGGCAATCGTTTTCAAGTATTAAGAGTTTACAAATGTTTATATTACCTGTACAATTCTTTTTATTTTCTTCGAATGAATAATGTACCGCGTGACCTGCTGGTTGTCAAACGCTGCGAGTGGCTGCGGACTGTTATTGTCAAGCACTAATTAACTGTTTCTCACTGAACTTATCTTATAAAATTAATTACGTTCAAAATTAGAATTTTTAATCAAATTTAATGCTCACGGGTTGACTAAAAATCTGCATCTCAATCCTCGGTTTCAATGAAAGCCTGCATGATGTTAACACACTGTATATTATTATTCTTTGTATGTCCTTGCCATATCTCGGGACCATGAGGTCCTACCTTTTGGAGGCATGCGTGGGGTCGAAGCCAACAGATACGCTACACACTTATGTCCATCAGCTTGAAAACAGATCTGTCAGATCACCCATGACAGAAGCGCGTTCAAAAATCTTAGAGCTCGAATACGAGATCTTTGGCGAGCCACAGTACGCTATGTTAGAATTAATAATTACGCTATGTTAAAACCGGCCAAGTGCAAGGAGGACTCGCGCGCGAAGGGTTCCGTACCATTATAAATTTATTATTCAAAAAAATACAGTTAAATCCACCTGCCTCAAAAATTATAGGAGATAATTTAATCAAACCAAAAATCGTTGATAGAGTTTATTAATGTGGGTTATTCCCACCTGTTACCACCAACTTGACACCAGTGGTAACAACTGGGAATTTTTTTCCCACCTGTTACCACCAGAGTACTTGGTGGTAACTACTGGGAAAAAGAATTCCCAGTAGTTACCACCAATCACTTTAGTGGTAACTACTGGGAAAAATAAATCCCAGTTGTTACCACCAATTACTTTACTAGTAATGTGATTGTTTTTAATAGAATATACACAAAATACTTTGCCAGTTATTAATGAGCAAATTTTATGAATATTACTTTATTTATAAAATATCTTATTAACCATCGAATTTTACTAAGATGAATACATTTTGAAAATATTTTTTAAACTTTTTTTTTAAATATGTTGTCAGTATTACCTACTCTGAATCTGAACCAAAAATATTAAGAACTACTGACTTGATTATCACAGGGGCAGGTAAAAAGGGATGACGGGTGACCGGCTCGTAGAAGGGATAACTTTCATTTTCATCACACTTGCTGTCTAAGCGCGCCATTGCTTGCGCGCGTAGCGGGAGTAATAGAAAAGTGAAATTCCCTAGGGTGTAATAGAAATGTCAGTACGTCATTTAATAATATTATGTCTTAGAAGTACACGTTCGCCTCCAGTACTGTTTCACTAAGTGCTTATACTATGCCGACCGAAATTATCTGATAGAAATCCTATGCCAGTGACACGCATGTGTGACCGAAAAGATTGTACTCCTATGCCGGTGACACAGCACTGTGTCAAAAACGTTCGTATTTCGATGCCACTGGCATAGGAGTGAGAACTTGATTAATGCTAGTGGCATAAGAATAAGATTACTTTAATCACGTATGTGTGTCACTGGCATAGGAGTACAGTTTTTTCGGTCACATATGTGTGTCACCGGCGTCGAACGTGTTCAAATAACTATTTTTGGTTGGCAAGTGTGATGAAAAACATTGTATGCATCACGGTCGGTAAGCGGAATACTAACTCGAGTCATAAAAGCCCTCCGCCTAACGGCGTCGGGCTTCTAACACTCTCGTTAGTAATTCCGTACTTACCTCCCTTGATGCACAATGTACTATTTTCATCGTGTTGTTTTAACTGATTACAAATCTCAATCCTTTTTAAACGGTTTTTATTAACTTCACCGCGTATCAACTGTCGTCGATGCTTCAAATCTTGTGATCGATTTTTCGACCACTTTTACTGCACCGAAATCAATAAAATTTGGAACTCTTATCAAGTCCCCATGACAATGCAATATTATAATATTTGTATCCTTGTATCCTCAAAGCCTGATGCTGCAGACGTACTGCTTACCTTAACCGAGAGTGTTAGATACGTGAAAATGAAAGTATAGCATGTTTGGCATAATCAAATACTAACAGCCTGATCTTGACTTCCAACTCCTCACTCCTGATGCTGCAGTACTGCCCACAATAACCGCTTTCCGGTTTATCTTTTATCGATATCTTGATTTTAAGGAAGTTATTTAAATATTAAGTAGAAGCATGCGAATTTAATACTAACATCCAACTCCTCAATTCTGATACTCCTGTGTTACTGCCTGCCACAACCGCTAGGTTTAGCGATATGTAGATTTTGAAGTACTGCTTTAGATATTTGGTAGAAACATACGGATTTCAATATCATCATCATCATCATCATCATATCAGCCGAAAGACGTTCACTGGTGAATATAGGCCTCCCCCAAAGATTGCCACAAGGACCGGCCCTGTGCCACCTGCATCCAGTGATCTTCACCAGGTCATGAGTCCACCTTGTGGGGGACCTACCAACGCTGCGCCTTCCGGTACGTGACCACAACTCGAGAACCTTACCGCACGCACCAACAGCCACCGGTTCCACGCGCAACGATCCCCGCCCACTGCCACTTCAGTTTAGCGATTCGAAGAGCTATATCAGTACTTTGATTCTGCTGCGGATGGTCTCATTTCTAATCCGATATCGCAGAGAGACTCCTAGCATAGCCCTCTCCATTGCCCTTTGGGTGACATTGAGCCTTCTTATGAGGCCCATTGTAAGCAACCACGGTTTAGTACCGTCACCACTGGCAACATACACTGATCAAAGACTTTCGTCTTCAAACACTGCGGAATATTGGACGAAAAGATACAGACGGATTTAATACCGACTTCCAACTCCTCAAACCTGATGCTGCTGAGATACGTGCCACTGCCTGCCATAACCGCCAGGTTAATCGAAATGTTGAATTTAAAGTAATGCTTTAGCTAATGGGTAAAAACATATACATTCTGTATACTCACTTCCAAATCAAAACCTCTATTAGTGTGTAAAATAACCGCTATTAGTGTGTCATAACCGCTGACAGTGTGGGTAGTTCGCGTAGGACGTGGCCTCTCAGGCCTTCGGGTTCGCGTAGAGCGAACCGTCGGGCCTGCGGCTCTCCGTCTAAAAGACTGACAGAGTGAGTAGTTCGCGTAAGGCGAGCCGTCGGGCCTGCGGCCCTCCGGCGGAAAGACTGCCAGCGTTAGTGGATCGCGTAGGGCGAGCCGTCGGGCCTGCGGCCCTCCAGCTGATAGAGTGACAGCGTGAGTGGTTCGCGTAGGGCGAGCCGTCGGGCCTTCGGCCCTCCAGCTGATATAATGACAGCGTGAGTGGATCGCGTAAGGCTAGCCGTCGGGCCTGCGGCCCTCCGGCTGATAGACTCACAGCGTGAGTGGTTTGCGTAGGGCAGGCCGTCGGGCCTGCGGCCATCCAACTGATAGAGTGACAGCGTGAGTGGATCGCGTAGCGTAGGGCGAGCCGTCGGGCCTTCGTTCGGCCCTCCAGCTGATAGAGTGATAGCGTGAGTGGATCGCGTAGGGCGAGCCGTCGGGCCTGCGGACCTCCAGCTGATAGAGTGACAGCGTGAGTGGATCGCGTAGGGCTAGCCATCGGGCCTGCGGCCCTCCGGCTGATAGACTCACAGCGTGAGTGGTTCGCGTAGGGCAGGCCGTCGGGCCTGCGGCCATCCAACTGATAGAGTGACAGCATGAGTGGATCGCGTAGCGTAGGGCGAGCCGTCGGGCCTTCGGCCCTCCAGCTGATAGAGTGATAGCGTGAGTGGATCGCGTAGGGCGAGCCGTCGGGCCTGCGGCCCTCCAGCTGATAGAATGACAGCGTGAGTGGATCGCGTAGGGCGAGCCGTCGGGCCTGCGGCCCTCTAGCTGATAGAGTGACAGCGTGAGTGGATCGCGTAGGGCGAGCCGTCGGGCCTGCGGCCCTCCAGCTGATAGAGTGACAGCGTGAGTGGATCGCGTAGGGCGAGCCGTCGGGCCTGCGGCCCTCCAGCTGATAGAGTGACAGCGTGAGTGGATCGCGTAGGGCGAGCCGTCGGGCCTGCGGCCCTCCAGCTGATAGAGTGACAGCGTGAGTGGATCGCGTAGGGCGAGCCGTCGGGCCTGCGGCCCTCCAGCTGATAAAGTGACAGCTTGAGTGGGTCGCGTAGGGCGAGACATTTTTTTAGTGTCTGATTTCTAAAAATGACTATTCAGCAGGGATTCCCCTCTCGTTACACATAAAATAATGTCCATTACGTTTACATATACATATGTGTCGTGATTAAAGCGCGAGAGTTAAACTTGCTAGTTATAATTGTACTGCATATTACAAACAACATCTTTGATCTAGAATAAGTAGGTATAATATCGGAAATTAACTTTACAATTGCATTAAAAACTTGAAAATAAAATAAGTAAAAAAAGTTTTAAGTTAAACGGTTTTTATTGCACCAAAAACTAGAAAATAAAAATTAGTAGTAACTAACCGTAGATGCTACTTTCTGTAGATTAGTCACGTGAAACTATTATCACTGTAGTCTTCCCAAGTCGGATGCTGAAAGCCACGTTTAGCCTCTATGTCAGTGGATTAAGCGTTACCTAATCGGAAACTTTTACCAAACTAAAATAAAAACGTGGGGCGTTTTTATAAAGAAACACACAAATTCAAAATAATTATGTAATCGTAGCTTTAATTTTGCAATTAATCATCCATCTGTTCCAACACTTTTACAGAGGTAAATAACTTTTATCAAAGCCAGAACAAAACTTATTAAAATACTATTGCTGTCTTGATTTCTATGTTTGTTCTTAAATAACTATAGTAACTTAATCACAATTGCGTACGCCCCACGTTTTTATTTCAGTTTGGTAAAAGTTTCCGATTAGGTAACGCTTAATCCACTGACATAGAGGCTAAACGTGGCTTTCAGCATCCGACTTGGGAAGACTACAGTGATAATAGTTTCACGTGACTAATCTACAGAAAGTAGCATCTACGGTTAGTTACTACTAATTTTTATTTTCTAGTTTTTGGTGCAATAAAAACCGTTTAACTTAAAACTTTTTTTACTTATTTTATTTAAGATTATTATAACTACTACAAGGTTTTAGGTACTTACACGAAAAATGAAGTATTGAAATATTCTTGTTTCGATTAAAAAATCAGTGTAATTCGTCTTTATTTGTAGTATAACATTTTATAATAATTATAGTCTCTGGAAATTGTTACCATTGTATAACAACATTTATGGCTACTAGGTATCTTATTGCAATAGGACTACTAAATATTAACTTAGTGGTAACTACTGGGAAAAATAATTCCCAGTAGTTACCACCAATTAGTTTAGTGGTAACAGTTGGGAATTTTAATTCCCAGTTGTTCCCAGTGGTAACAGGTGGGAAAAAAATTCCCAGTTGTTACCACTGGTGTCAAGTTGGTGGTAACAAGTGGGAATAACCCATTAATGTGCATAACATTTTTCTTTTAATTTTATATCGCGTAGTTTAAGAAATAGAGGGGGGGGACACATTTTTCAGACTTTGAGAACTGATATCTCGAAAACGATTTGCTTAAACAAAAATGAGATTTATAAACCTTCATATCATTTTCAAAAACCTTTCTATTAATACCCCACACGCTTATGTACAACTAAAAATGTTTTTCTATCCCTCAGTTACATGTATGGAGGGCCCCACCCCTATGGTTTTTTTTTAATTTAGTATCATAATCCTGTAGCGGTTCATACAACACATATTCTTACCAAATTTCGTTACTGTAGCATTTATAGTTTCCGAGTAAATCGGCTGTGATAGACGGACAGACGGACATGACGAATCTATAAGGGTTCCGTTTTTGCCATTTTGGCTACGGAACCCTAAAAAGGATATGGTTTCTAGGCCTAAGATCTTGCTCAGACAGGAATAGCGTTGAAAATGTCGGAAAAAATCAGACATCGCGTTCTCCTAGTATAAGTGAAAGTTAGGCCTGATTCACATTGGTTTAGAGTTGAAAATGAAATTGGAAAATTTCATTGTATTTTTTCGGAAAAATCCGGAAAAAAACGAGCTGTTTGGAAAGAAACGGGATTTAATCCGGATATTTTCAACGCTTGACAGGAAAGGTATAGACATGTGCATAGTAAAGTTTATAACAGTGCAACTAGAGCGTACAAGTTACATTCCTACTAAACAACCACAGTCCTGAGTCAGCGACCACCCACAGCCAGTGTTACATAACGTTTACATCGCATTTATATTCAATGCTAATATTAAATTATATTGATCGGTACCTACCTAATGATAGCGGTTTTGGGAACATTTTAGACAATAACTAATCTACCTATTCGGAGAGAAACCTTACTTCTCTATAAATTATTACTTATAAATGTTGTGACTTTTAGAGACTTTACATCTCTTGTTATTATTATTATATTTCAATTTGTTTAAAATCAATTTTATGTTTTTTTTTTTAATGCATGTTAGTTGTAAGATGTACCATCATTGTTTGAAAAAATATTCCCGCCAAGTTTCTTACCGGTTCTTCTTGTGTCAGCGGTGTAGGGTTCGAACCGGAAGTAGTTTTCATATCTAGACGATTCAAAAGAGTTTGTTGCTATTCCAATTTGAATAAAGAATTATTTGATTTTGACTTTGACTACAGGGTGTAAGTCTAATACGGGCGAAGCTCTTAACGGATCTTAGTTTACGACATAATAAGTACATTCAAATAACTTTTACTTAAAATTAGAGCAACAAAATTTTCCATACAAAATAATTCGGCGCGCAATGTAGAGCAACATACGCGAGTTAAACACTCGATGACAGCTAATTTCAAAAGCAGATGACATAACTGCCATATTAACAATAACAAATGTTCGTACCTAGGTACATACATTGCTGCTCCGATGATCTTAAAAAAAATCTGTGGGGTCATAATTAAGAGTAACTTTAAAAAAACCTTGTAATCCATGATTACACTAATGAATCCTATGCCTGGTTTAATTGATCGCGCGTATTAGACTTACACACGGTATAAGTTTAAGTAGGTATATACAGGGTGAACGATATGAAGTGCTACCAAGTAGATTTAATTAAGTCATACAGTTTAAAGCATTAAAAAATACTTGGCGACCAATACTTCGCTTAGAGCTTTCGTCAGCCTCCGTAGCCTAGTTGGTAGGGACCCTGCCCACGAAGCTGGAGGTTCCGAATTCGAATCCCAGCGAGGCATTATTTGTGTATTTATTTATCACAATAATTGTTCCTTGGTCATGGCTGTCTATGTATTTAAGTATCTATATATTCGACATATATGTATATATCTATTATATATATCATCACAAGCCTTAATTGAGCTTACCGTGGGACTAGGTCGATTTGTGTAAGATGTCCCAAGATATTTATTTATTTATCACACCTTTACATCTCGTCGCTCACTTGCATTTGGTGGGACAAGAGCCGAAAGCGTATTTTAGGAGCATCACATCACATCATCAGCCACTGCTGGACGTAGGCCTCTCCTATTAACTATGCGTATAGACGCATTAGGAGGTAAATGCCCATAATCGCCACGTTGGGCAAGCGGATTGGCGATCGCAGTAATGTGTCCACTATGATGACGCTGCTGCCCATCATCAATCTTTTATCAAATAATGGTCAGTGACACTTCAATCCCTTAATCGACTCTTACGACACCCGCAGTAGGGTGGTGGTCTTTTCAATACTTTCAAAAATTTGAATTTAGTAAGCCGAGTTACGGTACAATAATAACATAAGTAAGCTTTAAGATTGACAGTGTTTCCTAGTAGCTAGCATATTTTATGAGGGTATAGCTACCATTTGCTATGTGCACCTCTACAAGTTGGTTCTTCAAACTATATTTTAAGAGCACTTCGACCCGCTAGTGGCGCCCTCATTGTAGGAATTCTGTTTTTGAACAAACTGTCCCTTTTTTCATAAGAAGACGAAAATATCAGTGTAGTCCTATAAATTCCCCAACTTTTGGACTGTTTGCTTTGTTTTATATTAGGTACTTTGTCGTTTTTTCGGTGTTTTGTCAGAAGACTGCCTTTTACGAAATGACGGCAGCATAGCGAGTCATAAGCGACATAAAGTAGATGTTTTCATGGAATGATCCATTAAAGTAACCTCTTTATTTAATTATCGACAAGATTAACATATAAGATTAGTATAAAATGAATTACAAACTAAAATTAATATATAAACAATTTACCTATAAAAAGAAAATGCCTTCCAAAAGATCAGCCATTCAATAAAAATTACACGTCCCTATAAAACAAGATGAAATTGAAACCTCATCCAGAACGTATCAACAAAATCGATATATCAATTTATTTATCGCTCCCCAATTTCCCCGAACCACGATCATTTATTTAAAATTCAGAACACGCGAATTAATTCTGGGCTACTGTCAGATAGTAATGTTAATTAAAAGTTGTCTCTGTATTTCTAACCGCTATTCGCGCAGAATAATGATATATTTCTACCTTTAAATAGACTACAAAAAAACTAGCATACGTTTTGGTAATAAATCAAATAAGAGGTTGCGCGAAACGTCTGGTTGACGTAACTAAAGACCGAAGAGCTGGCGGCTTCCACGTACAACGCATCAGTATTGCGGTATAGCAAGGAAATGCCGCCAGCGTAGTCGGTACAGTCAAGTGCAAAAATATGTATCGAAAGAATCCTCTTATTAATATGTTAAGAAGTTTTTATTACACAGAATTAAAGTGCACTGGGAGCTTTTTTAAATATACCATATTTTACCTTTGACTGTACAACGCCCAATCGTAGACATAGATTAGGTTAGTTAGATTTAATTTCTCTGCGTGATCGGATTAAAAATGAGATCCATCCGCAGCAGAACCAAAGTAACCGAAATAGCTCTCCGAATCGCTAAACTGAAGTGGCAGTGGGCGGGGCACATTGCGCGTAGAACCGATGGCCGTTGGGGCGGGAAGGTTCTTGAGTGGCGGCCACGTACCGGAAGGCGTAGCGTGGGTAGGCCCCCCACAAGGTGGACCGATGACCTGGTGAAGGTCGCAGGAGTCCGCTGGATGCGGGTGGCGCAGGACCGGTCATTATGGCAATCTTTGGGGGAGGCCTATTGTTCAGCAGTGGACGTCTTTCGGCTGGTATGATGATGATGATGATGAGATTTAATTTGTGTATATAAATTGTACAGTTATGAAAATAGTGACCGATAAAAGAGATCGTTACAGGGGCATCGGGCATAATTATGCAATCTCTTATTTGATTTATGACAAAGCTCTCTAACAATCTAACAGATCTCAAAATGTAGCAGGTTTTCGGTAAGACCGAGTGGCCGTGGGGTCTAGGCATTAGCCGCGAAACCTGTGGATGTGGGTTCCCACCCCGGACGCTGAAGAACTTGGTCAGTTTTATTTAATATTACATCTAATATTTAAAAAAAACAACAGTTATGGAGTATAAGTATTAGGTAGCTTATTATCTATGACCAAACTTCTCGTCATTATTTATAAAGTGTCAAACTATAACACCGTTTAAGAGTTCATAACACTCGCACGTTCATATTACTTTTCCAGGGCATCTCCCTTACCACGAATTCCCGATAGTTTATACTGATTTTGTACTCACACGTTCTTCTCTCTCGCTCGAACCAATGTATACATGTCATTAGGGTTCCGTGGCCAAAATGGAAGAATGAAAATATGATATAAATAAAAATAGCCTAACATGATGAATCAATTTTTTTTATAAGAGCAGTTATAAAAAAAATTGATTCATCATGTTCGTCTATTTTTATTTATATCACATTTTTATTTAAACGAACCGTTTTCGAGGTATCAGCTCTCAAAGTCTTAAAAAGTGTGGCCCCCACCCCTATTTCTTCAACTACGTGGTATAAAACTCAAAAAATAAATTTTATGTAGGTATATTAATATAATCTTTCAATGATTTTTGGTTTTATATGGATTAAATATATAAACGTAAAAGACGTAACTAAAGACCGAAGAGCTGGCGACTTCCTCGCACAACGCATCAGTATTGCGATACAGCGAGGAAATGCCGCCAGCATCCTCGGTTTGTACCGAGGATGCTGCCACAAGGGCCAATCTTTGATATAGGTTAGGTTAAGTAGATTAGTTAGATTTAATCTATGTACATAAATTGTAGTTTTGAAAATAAAAGTTAATGAAAGTTAATATTAAATATTCTCTTATAGTATTTGAGATAGGTTAAGGGTCGGATTCCCGATTTTGTCGTTTTAGACCTATTTTCGAACAAAGAATTTGTTAAGTAAATATTACTCTACAAACATATTTCTTACATGAACTTATTCAGAAAGAACCCATGCAGAGGCTCCAATTGATATTATATTTTATATTTACATGGATTTCCTAGAAATCGGCTCTAAATGTACCGAAAAATCAAAAAATTGCATATTTTTCGAACACGAAGCAATGCATATTTTTCTTTAACAGGCATAAAATATTCATGTTAATTTAAAAGCCAGATAACTGAATTAGTGCATCAGGGCATATTCATATTTTTCCTCATAAAGACAACGAAGATATTTAATCCTTAATTTAAAATTGCGTATATTCTCCATACAAATGGCGACACGAGTCAAAATTCTCCTTTGACTCAGATGGCGCGAGCGCCTCCTCGAGGTCGGACGCACGCCAAATCGCTCCCGTTGACAGCTCTTTTTGACATTCAAAATGACATAAAATCATATACATATACGTCAAGGGATGCCAGTACTCAAAGTGTCTTCAAATAAGTAGGGAAAATCAATACGAAGAAATTCGTTCGAACTCCCTCATTTATTTAAGTTTTTTGTTATTTTTATGACCGAATACAAGAAAACTATAACAACTGATTCTAAATAAAACTCAATACTACCGAACACGTATAAGTTACATTCGCAGAAACGATTAAAAATGAAAGGAGTTTACGGATACGATTTGGTGTAATGGAGTTTATTTTCTATACTCTGGCAACAGATTACATCATTTGAAAACACATGTGTGACGGCTAGAAGTCAAAACGATAGGATGTCAATTTAGTTATGATAATAATAAGAAAGATATAATATGTTTGTTAATATAATTATAGTAATAGGTATATTAAAAGTGATACGAGTCTTTAATGAATGGTTGATTTGTGGAATAAAATCTCTACTCACCGCCACCGCGATTTCTGCGGCCGTAAGACTTTGTAAGAAAGTATGTATATATCTTCTCAGTACATTCAATATTGAAACAAATCCTCGCGAACTACAAATAAACTTTAAGCTCAGCTTTCCATTGTCAAACTGTAGCCGCACCATGATCCTACCGCATTAACACAAAAAGAACTGCCGAGGTATGGCGCCCTTCAACCAGAAGTCTGCACTCGCAATACTTCCCTGCGGCAGCTTCGGCACGAGCTGAGCTGCACATAAATAAGTTCGGAAACGTAACTTATTGATTTTTCGTTTGAAACTAGAATTATTTACATATTATACTTATATTCTCTTTCCAGGGGGCTTATGATGGTCCCGTTTTATCTATTTATCGTGCTACGCCTCACTTACGCACTTACATACTTGTTAGAACCTGACGGCAATAACGACAAAAGATTAAAGACGGTACCATCATAAGCCTACAGAAATGGCACAAAAGGTACCTACCTACTAGTTATTTAGCCGTGTTTCCCTGTAAATTGCAATACATTCCTAGTTATTTATTTGTATTTTCTATATTCTTGTTATTATACGATTTCAATACATTTGTCACCATCCCAACTCCTCCTGCGGGTGTCGTAAGAGTCGACTAAGGGATTGAAGTGTCACTGACCACTATTTGATAAAATATTGATGGTGGGCAGCAGCATCATCATAGTGGACACATTACTGCGATCGCCAATCCGCTAGTCATGTAAATAGTCCAATTACAGGGCGACGGATAATTAATGTACAACATTTACTGGATCAATTAGCTAAGATCAATGATCATGGCCCATAATTTGGATGTATTTTTTCTTATATGAAAATTAAATCTCAAAAATGAAAGGGACTGCACTCGAAATAGTCCATTATATTACGGAAAAAAAGTTCACATTCGGATACCAGCACCAAATTTTAGTATGTTGTTAAATATGTCATTCTGTATCCAAAACTGCCGGGAGACACTCTCTCAAAGGTCAAGGTCACCAGTAATGACGTCATCAAAATGCCTAGTGCCTAATTTCAAAAAGCGCTTATTTGTTCCTCAACCGCCCAACGTACACCATTGTGTGTGGTATCAATTGAAAGGTTATTAAATATTCTCTAACTTTGTTTTTTTGTGTTATAGCGAACATCTAAAAATAAAAAAATATCGTTGAAAGAATAAAAATATTTTTTTACTCTTTTCGTACAATGTACATTTCATCAGGAAACAAGCGGTATTAGAAAAAAATATTGTACTACATAAATGTAGCCAAACTATTATCCTAAAATTAACAGTTTAAATCATCGAAATCGGTTGAAAATAAACAAAGTTATGTCATTTTCTATATTCCGCGGCAAACGCCATACACCTGCCATCCGCCCGCCCGCCAGTTCGAAAATGTAAATTGCACCCAAACTATGCGATTGATTTATACTGATAAGATATGAACTAAAAGCCAATTAATTATACAAATACAAGTTATTTAAAAATACTGTTGTTATTAAAATAAAATACATAATTTAAGAAAAAACCAAATTGAACAAAGTAAGGTAGAAAAAAGGTAACAAATGAATAATAATAACTTCTAACTATCAATAAAAGAATATTTGTATTTATTTAACGTTTTATTCTGAACAGTAAATTCTGGAGCAAGTTCCTTCACATACACAAAGAAGAGTGCAATTTAAAACGTTTTTTACGCATACGCCAACGTGGACAGGGCACAAGTTCTTTACAACTTGCACTTGCATCAGGAATCGTTTTCCACAATGGAACTGTAATATAGACAAATACTTTCTCTGCTTTTTTCCAGCTCCAATCGCAGGGATCAATTTTCTTGTGGATAAAGCAAGGCACTTCGTCCATATCTTCGTTTGTTTGTAGAATGGTCCGCTTCAGATGTTGAGTCAGTTTCAGTGCATCTTTAGTTGGTGAGATCATAAATTAAGGAACATTCCGCCTTGCTATAATTAATTGTTATATCATTTGTAGTATCTCTGGACATTCGTCATCCAAGTGGTGGACGGCCTTCCTCTTTCCAGTAGCCATGGACAGATAGTTTATCACGACATGACTGTCCGGTCGGCGAAGGACGTGACCTTACCATCTTAGCTTATTTTTACAACCTTGAAACTCCTCTTTACATGCTTGTTGTGAACTCTGGCCGTGAGCGCGACTCCTCCTGCCCATCGTAGCAAACGAAGTATGCGATTAGAAGCAATCCCAAATATTTCAGCAATGGACGGATCGCTTAAAAAAATAATCAAACTTACCTACAGGCAAAGTTTGTTCACACAAGCTAACAATATAAAGCACGATACTGAGCACGGAAATCTTACATCAGTTCGTAACAGCAGAATTGTTTCAACTAATAATTCATAGTTAGCGGTAGTAAGAATAACGAGCAAATTACTCATTTTAATAATTAGTAGGTTAATGAATATTCCGTTGAAATGACAACTGTAATCTGTACATATAAAGGTAAGTAAAGTCCTCACTTCTTCCTCCATGACTATGCTCTCGTCTTCACGCGAACAAGCCTATGCCAGAATATTATTTTACACACAGCCGCCGCTGAAACAAATAACCACCATCCATGAGGGCGAGGGTTTTTTTAGAGGGACGGAAACTTTGATGTTTGGAGTTGCTTGCCCTGGAAAGGATTTACATGCTCTCGATACACGATGATAAGATCGTTAGCTTGTTTGAAGAGACTTTGCCTGTAAGTTTGATTAATTTCTTATGCGATCCGTTCATTGCTGATATGTCTCCGATTGCTTCTCATCGCATGTTATGTTTCGGCCAGAATCGAGCGGGCTGTCGAGTATCTGGTATGCTCATTCATCCCTTTCCCGTTGCTGGAGCTGTAGATTAATGTCACGGCTGCGTTACTCCATTATTTTCTTCTAGCCTCCTTGTATTTTTGCAGAACCGTAGAATATCCCTGGGCGACCCCAGGGAAGAACTCATGGACGTCGACACGTCCATGAGTTCTTTCTCCTGCAACCTATCCCTGCCAAATACATAATGCCGCTGCGTACATAATGCATTCTACCAGAACATGCTGACTAGTTTCGTCTCTCCCGTAATGTGGACAGGCTGCTTAATTACTTATTCCCATCACCTTAAGATGCCTGTTGAGGGTGTTGTTTCTCGAAATAATTCTGATCAACATCCTCAAGTCAATTTTTTCCAACTTCGTAAAGTATCGGGTACTCCTCACGTCATTTTAGCTTGCCTAGAAGTGGTTTCCTCTTTCCACTCTCTCTCCGCTTCTATTTCTTTCAGTTTACTCAATACTCTATCACATACATCGTATGCTATGATAGACAGGCGGAGACCCGCTCAAGGACTGCGTTCGTCACTTATGTAATGTAAGGGTTAGTTTCAAGATTGTAAAAATAAGCTAAGATGGTAAGGTCACGTCCTTCGCCGACCGGACAGTCATGTCGTGATAAACTATCTGTCCATGGCTACTGGAAAGAGGAAGATCATCCACCACTTGGATGACGAATGTCCAGAGAGACTACAAATGATATAACAATTAATTACAGCAAGGCGGAACTGAATAGCGGTAAAAACTTTATGTTCACATAATACCTTGTAAACTGTGTGGAAGCAATAAATGATTGAGTATTGAGTATTGAAAGCATCTCACCAACAAAAGATGCACTGAAACTGACTCAACATCTAAAGCGGACTATTCTACAAACAAACGAAGATATGGACGAAGTGCCTTGCCTTATCCACAAGAAAATTGATCCCTGCGATTGGAGCTGGAAAAAAGAAGAGAAAGTATTTGTCTATATTCCAGTTCCATTGTGGAAAACGATTCCTGCTGCAAGTGCAAGTTGCAAAGAACTTGTGCCCTGTCCACTTTACCGTATGCGTAAAAAACGTTTTAAATTGCACTCTTCTTTGTGTATGTGAAGGAACTTACTGCAGAATTTACTGTTCAGAATAAAACCTTGAAATATATATATATACATAATATTCTTTCATTGATAGTAAGAAGTTATTATTATTAATTTGTTACCTTTTTTCTACCTTGATCTAAGTACCTATGTTTTTTCATTTGGGTTTTTCTTAAATTATGTATTTTATTTTAATAACAACAGTATTTTTAAAATAACTTGTATTTGTATAATTAATTGGCTTTTAGTTAATATCTTATCAGTACACATCGGTAACTCGTGGCATGCAGGTGGCACTTGACAGTTTCTAACAGACTAGTGATGGGGTCGAAAAATATAATCCAAATTAAATGAAAAAATATTTTAATAATTTAATATATGACATTCGTGGTAAACAATTAAAATTTGTTCTAAATTTTTACAAGTCAGCCTACGTCTTCTACTTGAGAAAATCCACTTTGTGTAAGAAAACGATCTTTCAACCTCCACTGACGTAATGGGTAAAAAAAGCATTTTATTGTAAACTATGTCTTCCAAACTATATAAACATCGCAGCGGGTGCATTTTACCTGATCACCCTGCAGTAGAAGTTCTGAATGCTCTCTAAATATTTTCTCCATTATTGAAAATATCTCGCGACTCGTAATAATTATTACACGGAAATGGATGACAATAGCAATGTCAATACAATGATGTTTTTAAACTACTAAGCAAACCTACTTTGTTATATGTTAAGACCATGTAGGTAATATTAATTTATTATTTTATCTTATCTGAAAAGACACTCAGAAATCTTGTCACATCACTAATTTTTTAAGTGCCACCTGGATGCCACGAGTTACCGATGTGTGCTTATCAGTATAAATCAATCGCATAGTTTGGGTGCAATTTACATTTTCGAACTGGCGGGCGGGCGGATGGCAGGTGTATGGCGTTTGCCGCGGAATATAGAAAATGACATAACTTTGTTTATTTTCAACCGATTTCGATGATTTAAACTGTTTATTTTAGGATAATAGTTTGGCTACATTTATGTAGTACAATATTTTTTTCTAATACCGCTTGTTTCCTGATGAAATGTACATTGTACGAAACGAGTAAAAAAAAATTTTTATTCTTTCAACGATATTTTTTTATTTTTAGATGTTCGCTATAACACAAAAAAACAAAGTTAGAGCATATTTAATAACCTTTCAATTGATACCACACACAATGGTGTACGTTGGGCGGTTGAGGAACAAATAAGCGCTTTTCGAAATTAGGCAGCAGCCATTTTGAGGATGTCATTACTGGTGACCTTGACCTTTGAGAGGGTGTCTCCCGACAGTTTTGGATACAAAATGACATATTTATTAACATACTTAAATTTGGTGCTGGTATCCGAATGTGAACTTTTCCCATACATACGTGTCCGTAATATCATGGACTAAAATTCAATTTTCGGTGTGAAATGTGCAAGAGAAATTTAATGTCAGTTCTGATGAACGCTGCGATAGTATGGATGTAAACCATAAAAGCTGTTTCAGCTATGGGCTCATGCATAAATCATGTGAGGTTTTTTCGGCTACTTTTTGACGATGTAGAAAAATACACGAGAGGTCTCCTTGTACCCCCCCTCCCGTAACGTGATCTTTCGTGATGTTTTCTTGGACTCCCTCCCCCCCTATAGGACCCTCGCATGATTTATGTACAAGCCCTATGATGTCTATGGGATCAGGATTTTCTCATTAGGTAGTGCTTACTTCTCAATTTAAAATGCCTGACCTTACTCCTAAATTATATTTGGCAACTCAAAACACAGTTTGTGAGTGGTGAGAAAGAGTAGCAGCATATTGCATGGCCGATGCCGCCACAAAAAACAGACTGCAATATCTCAACGAAATGTTATTTTTTTAAGTAGTTTTTAGTAACACTACGATGTACCTATATATTATATAAAGTTAAATATCCCATATACCACTGAAAAAATATCGAAGCTTACCAACGCCAGAGGTGGAATTTGAACCCAACGTCCTCAGCTTTCGTGGCTGATGCTTAAACCACTGGAGTGGCCGAGTGGTTTAGGCAACAGCCGCAAAACTAAGGACGAGGCTCCAAATCCCACCTCTGGCATTGGTAAACTTCGATATTGTTGATTTAGTACCTAATGTACCTATATTATGACATCAAATATTTAAATTAGTGAATGTATTAATTTTTTTAGGATCTATTTTTTTCTTTTAACTGTAATTCTTCAATTTACAGTTGTAATTGTGTATAATAAATAATAAAAGTCTTAATGTTTTACCTATGTGCATTTTTATTTTTATAATGAATGCAATTTAATTTAGTAAAATAAGCTCCCTAAAACCTGATAACTGCTGGTAAGTCACATAATAATTATACAGATGTAATGCATAATTCCATTCATTTGGCTATTCACGGAAACTACTTCACCAAACATTACACCGAAGCGAATTCTGTAAATGTCAAATTAGTATGGACTCGCAAATGTGCGTCGTTGGCACTGTGCATGTGCAATCGTTGGTGGACTCTTGTGCGTTTGACGCACACAGCAGTGGGAAAGTTGAATGTCTACGAAAAGCTGGTGGTAGTGAATACTTAGGGCCTATATTCAACAGTATCGTGTTCCGATCAGAAAAAATAGTTTTTTTTTTTAATTATAGTGGACAACAAGTGGGCTTCCTTACCAGTTGGTCAAACAGGCATACTCGAACCAAGTCAATTTTGTTCTTCCGCGGATTTTTTTCTCTTACTATTTCCTAATCAGAATACGATGCTGTACAGTCGCCATCTGATATAGCAGAGCGGCCAGGGTACTTATAAATATCTGAGCAGGCCTCTATTGGCATGCTCAGATATTTTTGAGTACCGTGGTCGCTCACATATATCTGATGGTGACTGTAACAAATTGATTGATCTGTATTGAAAATCATTTTCAGTACAGATTCTTGCCGCACTAGTGCGAGAACTATTATATACCTATAAAAATATTTTTCATCACACTTGCTGTCTAAGCGCGCCATTGCTTGCGCGCGTAGCGGGAGTAATAGAAAAGTGAAATTCCCTAGGGAGTAATAGAAATGTCAGTACGTCATTTAATAATATTATGTCTTAAAACTTATTTTTTGGTTGGCAAGTGTGATGAAAAACATTTTATGCATCACGGTCGGTAAGCGGAGTACTTACCTCCCTTGATGCACAATGTAATATTACACGCATTGGTTACAAGCCCGATATATTAAATCTGTCTTTTGCATTGCATTGAGACGACTCGAAAAGACAAGGATAGTCTTATAAAATCTATCCCTCTCTATCTTTTTTACCATCTAGTACTTTGACAAGTGTAATTATTCAAAAGAGGTAGTAATAAATTAAAAAAATCACCAAGGGTCAATGACCCCGCTCGGTAAAATGAGGTAGTGTGCGTGAAGTGCGCGTGTGTGCGAAATGGGGAAATTTGACAGAATCTCAAAAATTTCCCACATCTATCCGACCCTTAATTTAACTAACTTTATTTTTATGATAATGGCACGAAAACCTTTCGTGCGCGAGTCTGACTCGCACTTTGACGGCTTTTTTTGGCTTCGGGCTGATCGTCTGATCCAAACCCTCGGTTTTCTTATTAGCCTACTAGCGACCTCCCCGATTTCGCACGGGTACAATACTGATATTAAAATGCTCCTCTTGAAAAACTCTATTTATAAAAAAAAATTGCATCGAAATCCGTCGCGTGGTCTTAAAGATTTAAGGATACCTAGGGATATAAGGACAGAGAAAGCGATTGGGGAGGCCTTGGCTGGTCAAATCCCCATCTTTGCCACCTCCGTACAAAGTGTCTTTTATGCGATAAAAAAGCGTCAGGGTATCTTGTTCCTGCCATTTACCAAAATCGAATGTCGTTTTCTAGAATTAAACCGGTTTGGAGATTTCGTTTTTCATTAATATTATTAGCACGGATTGCATAGAACTTCAAAAAAATTACATGTTTTTTATCACACTTGCTTTCTAAGCGCGCCATTGCTTGCATTCATCGCGGGAGTAATATGTTTTGTCTTTTAACTTATATTTTGTCCGCAAGTGTGATGAAAATCGTTGTATGCATCACGGTCGGTAAAAGGCATCTTCGTGGGGCTTCTAACACTCTCGATAGTGATACTGTATTAACCTCCCTAGATGCACAATGTACTATTATTGTAAAGTAATTATTATATTTATGTTATTATTTCGTAAGTAGATCACAAATCTCAGTGAAATCTCAGTTATGTTCCACAGGTGTCCCTGATCTGGATGCAATGAATTTGCATTTTAGCACCTCACCGGTTCACCTTGACCCTTTGGTGAAACAACGCACTTTATCTCTCCTGTCTGACTCCCAACTTCCGAATATTCCGTTGTTTCATTTTAGGCAAATATCACCTCAGGAGATCCTTTCTATCCTTAAATCTATTAAGACGAAAGCAGTTGGTGAGGATAGCCTTGGCTTGGATATGATTATGCTCGTGGCGGAAGTCATTTCTCCCATTCTAGCCCAGATTATAAACTTTTCTTTCTCTTCAAGTAGTTTCCCATCATCTTGGAAACTTGCTAATGTTATTCCTTTACCTAAAATTTCTAATCCTACGTCCGTTTCCCATTATCGTCCCATTTCAATTCTTCCAATTCTCTCTAAAGTTATCGAACACTTTGTTCACAAACACCTGTCTTCTTTCCTAAATCAATATAAACTATTTAATCCCTGTCAATCTGGTTTCCGCCCCGGGCATAGTACTGTTTCGGCCCTGGTTAAAGTCACTGACGATATTCGGCTTAATATCGAAAATAAAGAGCTTACAATTTTGGTTTTGTTGGATTTCAGTAGTGCATTCAACACCGTAGATTTTGAAATACTTCTTGCAATATTACATAATTATAACCTATCCACCTCGGTTCTTGCGTGGTTTCGAGATTATTTATTGGGAAGGCGTCAACGAATTAAAGTTGATGACCGTTATTCGTCCTGGAGTGATCTGACCGCGGGAGTGCCTCAGGGCGGGGTGTTATCTCCTTTGCTTTTCTCCTTGTTTATTGATGGGATCACAAAATCATTAGTTTCGTCTTACCACCTTTATGCTGACGACTTGCAAATCTATGCAGCGGCAGGTATAGATGAATTAGGGACTCTGGTAGGCCAAATAAACCGTGATTTGGATTTTATACGCGAATGGGCTGGCTCGTATGGTTTGATGGTAAATGCTAAGAAGACGCAAGCAATAGTGATTGGTAGTCCTTATTTTATCTCCAGGTTGTCTGATGTGACAATGCCTGAAATTTACTTTGACGGAACTCACATTCCTCTCTCACCGACTGTCAAGAATTTAGGCATTGTCATGGATCAGACTCTTTCTTGGGCACCTCATGTCTCAGAAATTAGTAGAAGACTCTTCTCTTCCATGTACTCGCTACGACGCCTCCAAAGTTTCCTTCCATTTCCTACTAAAGTTGTCCTTGTTCAAACCCTTTTAATTCCAATTCTTGACTATGCGGATGTTGCATTTCTGGACCTTACTGAGGAACTGCTTGACAAACTTGAACGATTGCAAAACGTCTGTATACGTTACGTTTTTGGCTTACGTAAGTTTGACCACGTTTCATTGTTTCGTTCTCGTCTTAAGTGGCTTCCTATCCGCCGAAGACGCGACTTACATATACTCTCCTTTCTTTTTAATGTTTTGTTTAGTCCGTGTTCTCCTCCTTACCTTTCAGATAGATTTAAGTATTTGGCAGACGGTAGTGGTCATCGTCTCCGTTCTAGTGTGAATTTGTCCCTCTCTATTCCTTCCCACAAGCACCGATCCTATAATAAGTCCTTCTCCGTTTACGCTGTCAAGTTAAGGAATTCTTTGCCTCTTTCTCTTCGACAGTGTCAGTCGGTCGCGTCGCTGAAAGCTAATCTGAAGAAGTTGTGGCTTGCAGACGAGTGTTGACTATTTCATGTGCGGTATGTAGTATGTATGTATGTATGTATTATGTATGTATATTGTTCATGTGTATATATTATGTAGGTTTATGAGTATATATTTGGATATTTATATTATATGTGTATGTGTATACATATCTTGATTAGATTAGCTTTTTTATTACTATTTTTTTTTTCTCTTTCTTTCTGATCACTTTGTACAGTTTGTCTGCCTTCTGTGTCTAGTTCTCCTCAACTGCTCAAAGGTTAACTGGAAGAGATCCCTTAATGGGATAAGTTCGCCTTTGTACTTATTTTAAAAGTGATTATTTTTCATGTTATGATTTGTTTTTTCTGTACAATAAAGTGTTTTACTACTTCTACTACAAATAGCCAATAATAATTCAAGTCTTGTGAATCTTGAATAAACAAATATTTTAGTTATTGACAAAGTTGCAAACACTAAGTAAGGGTAAAAGTAGTAAAACCAGTGGTAAAGTTTGTGTTTGGAAAACACCTGCAACGTCCATGTTTCCGTTAATGGCCGGTACTTTGTATTAGTATCGATCCCCGACACACCCAGAAATGTAAGGCGAGGTTTGAATTAAATAGGCACTTTAGCAGGTTTGAGGAATTCCAATAAATTGTAAATTGACAGCAGTGTGGTAACGGCAGACTAGGAATACATTTGTCATCACTCGTCACCCCATCTTTTCCCGTGGGTTTCATAAGAGTCGACTAAGGGATTGAAATGTCACTGATGATTCGATGATATAAGATGATGATGGGCAGCAGTGTTATTAGAAGTCATCACCCTATCTCTTCCCGTGGGTGTCGTAAGAGTCGACTACGGGATCGAAATGTCACTGATGATTCGATAATAGAAGATTGATGATGGGCAGCAGCGTTATTACAGTGGACATACTGCGTTCGCCATTTCGTTTATCCAGCGTGGCGATTATGGGAAATTGCCTGGGCAATGCCTTCATTACGGTTGAAGACACATTTATCAGCATGCTTACTCATTTTGTCTATAGAAAATGTCAGTTTAGTATGGGACCGCGTCCAGCTTTCCGCACGCGTACGCATGCTTACACGTTTCATAATAAACGGCCAATTTTGATAGACAAAACGCGTACGCTTGCTGATAAATGTGTCTTCACCCTAAGCATAGTTAATATCAGGTCAAGACGATCTTGTAAGTATATACATTTGAATATTATATGTCATTACGATTCGATCCTGGAAGATCATTGAAGCTTACCAGTGAAGGTGGAATTGGTGAAGATCCTCATGATCTTGGAGCTGACTGAAAGTAGGGACTTCAGAGCCAAATATCAAGTCTACCGTCAGGTTCATCATCAGCATCATCATCAGCCTATGATAGTCCACTGCTGGACGAAGGCCTCTCCTATTAAACTATGCGTATAGACGCATTAGGAGGTAAATGCCCATAATCGCCACGCTGGGCAAGCAGATTGGCGATCGCAGTAATGTGTCTACAATGATAACGCTGCTGCCCATCATCAATCGTTATCAAAAAAGGTCAGTGACACTTCAATCCCTTAGTCGACTCTTACGACACCCGCAGGAGGAGTTGGGGTGGTGACAAATGTATTCTTACTGCCGTCACCACGCGGCCCACGGGAACACCGTCAGGTTATCCACCGGAAATTCACTGAATCTTATCCGTGAAGGTGGAATTTCACAGACAGCCGGATATCAAGTCTACCGTGCAGTGATCCATCGTAGAAGGTCTCTGAAGCTTACCAGTGAAGGTGGAGCTGGTGAAAATCCTCACGATCTTGGAGCTGACTGGAGGCAGGGACTTCAGAGAGCCGGAGAAGATGAGATCGACCGTGCGGTCATCCATCGTGGAAGGTTAGAGCTGAAACAAGAGGATCAGGTTAGAATCAGCCTCCGTAGCCTAGTCGGTAGAGACCTTGCCAACGAAGCTGGAGATTCCGGGTTTGAATCCTGGGGCATTATTTGTGTATTTATTGATCACGAAAATGTTGTTCCTTCCATATAATATCGTCGCTTGGTACGATTGATTGAGCTTACCGTCGGGCCAGATCAATTTGTGTAAGATGGCCGAAGACATTGATTCGTTTACATATTTATTATTCATCTAATATACAAGGTGGCCAAACATAAGCGCATTCCCGTTGCCAGTGAAGTTCTGGGACACAGAATAGGTCCCCTAGGAGGTTTTTGGAAGTTTCAGATTCATTTATCGTCGCTTAGTACCCATAACATAAGCCTTATTTGAGCTTGAAGTTGGCGATTTGTGTAAGATTGTCCCATGATATAAAGCATTTAAAGTGATTTTTCTTCAATTGGATTTTGCACAACCGTAAAATCGTTTAGGTAATCTATTTAGTAAATCAAAGAAAGTCGCTCTGCCCTTCGGTAGCCGCACCTTGCACACAGTTTACATATTTGCACAGTATTTTGATATTCTAAAGTACGTTTTTTAGTACGTCATCTTCAATCTAGTTCATTGTACAAATCACGTAGGACCTCAAACGCTGCAAATATGCAACCTTCGGCAGTCGCTACATGTTTGAAGCGTTAGGGTGGGGGGGTACTCTGGGACCTTCGAGAGGAAGCTTCGGAAATATATCAGTCTGAGAAAATTATCACTATCTTTTTCCTCTGGCATATTAAAGAAATGGACAGCTAACATTTATATCATCACAGATATAATTATTTAATATGAAGATGGTGAAACAGGCCCTTAAGGAAATACTTGTAAAGTAAATTATTTTTAGTATTTAAGGCCTGGGTGCTTAGCCAAGTTGCCAATCGCTAGCGCTTAAACGAAAGTACGTTAAGAACTGTTTTGGTAAATGGGGACTTAATCTTATTTTTAATAATTCTGCATAGAATTTGTATGACAAGTAGCTATTTTTAGAGGTATTAACAGCAACACATATTTTCCTTACAATTTTAATCATTTAGTTATTACATTACCTACTTTAAATGAATTACTTGTTTAGGTGCATGCTCTCGTTTAGCATCATATAAACAGGTGTAGGTATGCAATCCTTTAACTGAAAGAAAAAGTTCTCACTGGCACTTGAATGAGATTTTTTTCATGAATATTTCCAGTAATTCTATGCAATTTTGATAATGTTCTGCATCTTGTACAAATAACAAACCCTTAACCCTTCAACTGTAGACGACCCGAAAGGACGTTTGTCATCATGGTAATTGGACATTTTAATTTTCTCTTCAAGGTTTAGGTACTGGCTGAGATTATTTAACTGCGTCGACGCCTCGCCCAGTAATCTACCTGGAAACGACCCCGGTCACGCACGTATGACGTCTTTCTGTGGACATACTGCAGTGCTTTTACCATTTTCATGAAGCTCGCCGTATAGTATTAAACAAATGATGTTCATGTGACTCATTGCAAAAATTATCCGAAGATAAAAATCAATAATTTTGTCAGCCTCTGTAGCCTAGTTGGTAGTGGCCCTGCCTACAAAGCTGGAGGTTCCGGGTTCGAATCCCGGCGAGGGCATTATTTGTGCATTTATTTATCACAAATATTTGTTCCTTGGTCATGGTTGTCTATGTATTTAAGTATTCATATGTATATATCTATTATATATATGTCGCCTGCTACCCACGTCACAAGCCTTAATTGAGCTTACAGTGGGACTAGGTCGATTTGTGTAAGATGTCCCAAGATATTTATAAAAAAAAACAATAGTTTTTTTTTATATACACACATACACTGTGTTTTTATTGATTTCCGTTAAATAGGACAGGTTATTTGGGACATTAATGGAAGTTGCCTAGTATATCGGCTGCTTTTGTTTAATTCGTAAAAAAAGTTTATTTTCGTTTTCATACATAATAATTGAAACAGCAAGTGTGACATAACCTTAAGAATAAGATCTCAGGTGACTGAAGGCACATGTCAAAATAAGTTTCATTAGGATGTAATAAAGGTTGCAATACACTTGTTCAGTCATTAAACTTATTTTTTTAATTACTCAATAACAGTAAGAGTTAAGGTACTAGTTTCTTAGACAAATTTATTATTTTTGACCTAAATAAGCTTCCCTTTAATTTAACGGAAATCAATAAAAACACGGTGTATATTATTTATTTATATAAATACTTAAATATATAGACAGCCATGACCAAGGAACAAATATTTGTGATAAATAAATACCTACACAAATAATGCCCTCGTCGGGATTCGAACCCGGAACCTCCAGCTTCGTAGGCAGGGTCACTACCAACTAGGCTACGGAGGCTGACAAAAAAATGATGATGGTTTATGCTTGTTTTTCAATCCCCGTTGAGTATCCTGTGCTGTAATTAAGCGCCCATCAAACCAGCGGCTTGCGAAACAATGAATCGTATCAACTGCGACCCTCGGCTCGCAACAAGCTTTTTCAATCTCGTTTGAGGGCTTATCAATTTAGTGTTTAGGGCTGAAACACACCGGATGCGGGGCATTTATCCGAGCGTTTCAACCATCGTAACTTCGGTCAAAGTCAAAGTCAAAATATTCTTTATTCAATTAGGCCCAGCAACGAGCGCTTTTGAATCGTTAAACTAAATAGCGAATGAGAAAAAAAAACTACTTCCGGTTTTAACCCTACACCATTGCCTGAGAAGAATCCGGCAAGAAACTCAGCGGGACTTTTTTTTCAAATAATAGTTTTATAATTATCTTACAGCTAACATGCATTAATTAAAAACGAAACATACATTTGATTTTGATTTTGATTTTTTGGTGGCAGCCTTATCACTTGCATCAAAGTTCTTGCATCTCTCACGGGATTCGGTGAGAGATGCAAGAACTTTTGAATGTATTGGACCAGGTAGACAACTACCAAGATATCCAAAAAATGTATGAGATACCCACGGATATCGGGTATAATGTTGCCACCGAAGTCACGTCCGTTGAAACGCTCGGAAAAATGCCCCATTGCATTTGTGTTCTATGTGACACGATCTTGACTGCAAAACATGGGTGCAACACATTAAAAAATCTTCAAAAATTTACATAATTATGAAGAGTCCGCGGAAAAAAACATGTCCAATACTTTAAAAAATCATGGCAAATACTGTTAGAAGTAAGGTGCTTTTTCCTTCTGTAATTTGAATTGACTAGACATGTTCTTTCCGTGGACACACTGGTCAAGAAAAATACGAATGTTATTAAACAATCCATATCCAATTTGATTGCCTATCTCGGAATCTTGAACTTACAATGTTTAGGTGTGTAGATATGTTTATTTTATGGATGTATATGTGGTTTCTCATGTCCATTTTACAAGTTTTGTTAAAGTATCACTACTCATGTTTTTTAATAATTTTGTTATTTGTTATGCAAGGCTGAAAACTCGTTATCTATTTGGCGCTCGTGCTAATATTGAAAGCAGCGCAAGCGAAGGATTCTAGGTTTAGATAGAATCCTGACAACAAAACAATACAAATCTTATCCGAATGAATACTTTTAAATATTTTATTTTTCATTATCATTATTTCATTAGTCTATCTCACCAATGTTAAAAACTGGCCAGCCGTCATTATCAATTTATTATACTATAAACAAAACCGAGAAAAAAGTCACGTTTATTGTATGGGAGCCCCTTAAATAATATCTAAGTATTTTATTGTACTACTACTTCTATTTAGAATGTATTGTTATAGGCGGATCCTTAGTAATAGGATCCCGTTTTATCCTTTAGGCTGGGACCGGAACCGTTATTTTCTCCATACAAAAAGAACGGTTCTTTTTTCGTTCTTTTTCGTTCTTCGGTAAATAAATTGTAAGTTAATGAAGTCATAAAAAATATGATATTGTAATTTACATAAAATATTAAGCAATACATAAAGAGTATAAAACGTTTAAAAATATTGGGCTATTTCGAGGGTTTTGTAAAATAACGGTTCCGGTCCCTGGGCATGGAATCCTAAAAAACAACTTAATATTTAGCGTCAAAAACACTTTCCACGCTAGCAGATAAAGTACACTTCCAATCTATTTGGATGGCGGCTGCTACAAAATATTTGTCACTGACTGTACCATAATTAAAAAAACTGCATTGCACCGGGTGTGCCAAACCCAGGGCTTATCAACTGATAACCCTTATCGAGCCAGCGGGCCGTGACTTGGACCCTAATCGGAGTTTTCGCGATACTGATAAGTGATAACGTAATTCATTTGGGGTTACTGATGTCAGCTGTGATTTAAGGGATTTGTGCTTTTAGATTACAAAAAACGTGGGATTTCTACGAAATTGATTATGAATTTTTGTATGTTCGTTCGTTTGTTGATGTAAAAGGGTGGACTATCACATCAACAAACTCTGCGTGGTTAGCAATGAACAAGTTGCAGAAATATCTCTAAATTGCGGGATACTCGGAAATTTTCGAATCATGAGAATTTAAGAGTAAGTTCTTATTT
>JALPQI010002890.1:0-81554 GCA_025490895.1 Thaumatotibia leucotreta | reverse complement strand
TTGTTGGTTGATGCCAAACATTTAGACTGCTATATTTTTATGTTTTTAATGAATTTCGTTTCGTATTGGTTCGTGTTTCGTTGCAATTTTGTTATGAACAAAATTAAACTGTTAAAAAAGGTTTACGTTTTCTGAATTAAAAAACCATGTTCATGTCATTATTGTCATTTCATTAAGCCACTTACCTTGTATATTTTCTATAATTAATAATAAAGCTTTTTTTTTTAAACTCACTTTTTCGTTACGAAAGCACTTTTTATGGATTTGTTTTACGTTACAAATTTAATAAAATTATTAAAACATTAGATTCTTACCCTGAGACTCCTTCTAGTTTCAACTGCCTTCATAATTCACTTAAATTTCAAGGAATGCGACCCACAACCAAACCCGGATGACTGAAAAAGCCGTCTGCGAGTCGTCCTATTCGACCGTGGTTTATCATCAACTGATAAACGGCTGGCCTTATCAATCACCTCTCAATATGTCATTACACCAAATAAATAAATCATCAATGAACTAAATTGAATACTACCAGTGTGAAGTGTAGAATCACGAATGCGATACTACCGACACAAAAAAAAATTGCTAGATTTGGCATACCATTATTGTATGGTTGTAATAAAATCGTGCAAAAAAAGTACTTGAAGGGTCCACGGAAAGAACATGTCTAGTCCATTCAAATTATAGAGAAAAAAACACCTTACTTTTAACAGAATAAGGTGTGAATTTGTCCTGATTTTTTTAAGCTCTGGACATGTTTTTTTCCGTGTACCCTTCACTTCTAAACTGCCACCAGTATTACATTACCTATAATAAAATAGTTGCCAAAATTCTTGTGGGAGTTAGGGATAGCAATGTAGGTAGGTACAATAAAGTATAATTATCCTCCTGGGGTCAGAAGTACTAATACTAGGACAAAATCTGTTTGCAGTGAAAGCCCAAGTATCAAAATACATAGATACTTCATGCCAAGACCCAGCGTGATAGTACTAGGACAAAATATTTACACCCTCCAGGTGTATTTGAATTACCCGCCGTGTCAGTTTGATGTTACTGGTTAGTCTGTATATATATTTGGCATTGTGGCAGCATTGATTGAAGTGGGCGGGGAGTGATATTTTCGGTTTTCTGTCACAAGACGTCGAGCCAATGACGTATGCAACGAGAAGAGGTTAGTTTAACCTATTATTATCGTTATAATCTTTACTTTTTACTCGCTAATATTGATTTTATTTTCGAGATTAAGAAATAAATTATTCGTATATACCGTTATTTTAATTTAATTTTGTATATTTTAACATGATTATTGTAGGAAAATATATTCGTACTAGTACTAGTACACTGGGCAATCATACCATAAATTGCTTTTCATGTTTATTTACTATCCTCCTTCCTCTAATGTATTTACTTGTCCGTATGACAAAGAAAATGATAGATATTTATCTGGAACTTAGCTTATTTTTTCCTAGTATTAGGCCGTCGGGCTTATAAGGTTTTTTTTCCAACTCGAAAAGATGGTCAAGTGTTGGACTTACCCCAGGGGCCTATTTCTCGTAACTATTAGTTTACAAGTATATTAGTTATTAGTTACTAGTGAAAATGTTACAAGTCCTAATATTTTCTGTTTCTCGAAAATAATTATTAGACTGGTAACTAATATTGGTAAACTAATAAAAAATATTAGTCCAGCTTGGCTGATTGGGGTATTTACCCATGCCTTATTACATATTAAAAAAAAATTAAACATTGGCGGTAAAAAGCAAATTTTTTGTTTAGTTACAATAAAATATTTAAATTTATTAAGAATGGATATGAGGTTGATTGTTTTGAGGAATTTATTGGAAGCCAAAGATATTTTATTTTGAAGCTTTTCGGACACGTTAACCTAAATAGATAAACGTAAAAATGGGAGGAATTAACAATTTTAATTATTTCTCATCCGAATCCGTTCACATTTTACAATTTTCTTTAGTTAACTGTGATAGTAACACGCTAATAGTTCGGACTAATATTTTTTACCATAATAGCTTTATGAGTGTATTTTACAAGTGTAGTTATTTTCTTTGTACGTATTCGAGAAACCAAAACCAAATTAAGTCTAATAATATTAGCTAATATTTATTAGTTGGTAACTAATAACTAATATTTTATTAGAGTGGCTTCGAGAAACGCAAATTTGTAAACTTGTAAAAAATATTAGCTCATGGACTAATATTACTAGTCTAATAAGGTACGAGAAATAGGCCCCAGCAGTCCGATTTTGAAGACGAAGATGATGAAATTTTATATTTTATACCTTTTTTTATAGAGACTGTTCCTTTTTCAGTACTTTTTTTTTTAAAAAGACGTTCGTTATGTTAACAAAAAATATTTCAAAAAGTTATTTTTTTTTATTTGACTTATTTTTTTTTTTTCATTGAAAAATTTAAGTTTCTGCTGTGAAGCCTGCAATTTTTTTGTATCTGGATGATGAAAGTGATGATTAAGTTGTTAGAACTCTTGTTTCTATAAGATTTTCAAGACTTATTTATGTGGTTTGTATCATAAGTAAAAGCCTATTGTTCTAAATATAGAACAAAAGATAATGGTGTTTTTTTTAATTTCCTGACAAGCCTAAATCAATATTATAACACCCTCAAAATATAAAACTTGTATTCGTTACGGTTAACCAGATATGAACAATGTTTGGTCTGGGCGTTCAGGACTTTATTAATTAGTTATAATATTAGGACATTGGGTCTTCCTCGGATGTACCCTCTAAAAAGTTGGGCCTTAGGAGGTACTCCGGAGGTATACTCTGTGCAACAATATCTGTCAGTAATTTTGATTTTAGTTGTTTAATTGACTTCTTAGCCCAGTATTTTTTAGTTTCGAGACAGACACAATAACGAGATAGGGCGGCGTCGGTCCGTTCTATAGTTTCAATTAATATCCCGACATAGTGCGACACATGTGACTAGTGCAAGATACCTGTACTTAATTCTAATAATGCCTTTATTAATGTAAATGAAGGGTTCACGGAAATAACATGTCTAGTCAATTCAAATTATAGAAGGAAACCCCACCTTACTTTTAACAGAATAAGGTGTGAATTTGCCCTGATTTTTTTTAGGCACTGAACATGTTTTTTTCGTGGACCCTTCAAATACTCATACATTTGTCATTTAACTATTTCCAGCGGATAAATGTGAGCGTATAAGCCGTCTTGTGATCCCTTTTCCAGGCTCAAATAAACTACACATTTATTTTTGTGGGAAAACCTGCTATTTTATTTGGGTAGTGCCCTAAAGTACAATCTAATTTGAATCGTAAATTGAACTATAACTTTGAAATTCTACTGACAAGTATGTGGTCGCTATAGTGTACTATGCCTGGAAGACGGTTAAGGTTTAAAAGTATTTCTCTTCGGTACAATGTAGGCGGTTTTAACCTTAAACTTGGCAGAATTAAAAGAAATCGTGCGTTCCAGCCCCCTCGCCGCTGTGTAGAGCAAAACATTCTGTCTTTAAAAATACACTGCCAAATACAAAACCTTTCATTTAGACGCAGCGTCACCAAAGAATTAAAACTGAATTTGAACTTTACGCGCCTGTATGTAGGTCTATATTACTTTGAGGGCTGTCCAATAGTTTTTTCATCACACTTGCTGACTAAGCGCACCATTGTTTGCGCGCGCAGCGGGAGTAATAGAAAAGTGAAATTTCCTAGGGAGTAATAGAAATGTCAGTACGTCATTTAATAATGTTATGTCTTAAAAATTATTTTTTTGTCGGCAAGTGTGATGAAAAACATTGTATGCATCACGGTCGGTAAGCGGAATACTAACTCGAGTCATAAAAGCCCTCCGCCTAACGGCGTCGGGCTTCTAACACTCTCGTTAGTAATTCCGTACTTACCTCCCTTGATGCACAATGTACTAATAGGGGTGTTAAATAAAAATAAGAAACCAAAATTTCTCAATTGTTGTTTTTTATTTCCAAATCCAATTTACAATAAAAATCAATTAAAATAACATATTGTTCGTTACTAAATAAACAGTTATTACAGCTACTGACAAGAATATCACCTTTCTGAAAATATTTGAATGGCATGAGCAACATATTTGTAGCGTTTTGTAAATTTAATACATTATAAACGCAGCTTTAGCTGCCTTACACATCACCATCAAAGTATATAGACCAGATATAAAATACCTGTTTACTGAGACAATCTCATATCATGTCAAAATCTGATACCTTATACCTTAAATAATGTCAATGTCTTAAGTGTTGTTAGGATGGGAAAATTGTTATACTTACTTCTTGTAGATTATCACAAATAGGACATATGTATCATATAGGAATTATAGGAGATACATTGTAAATCAATTTTTAGTACTAGAATTTGTAAATACAAATATCCAGTAAAAGGTTCTGTTTACACGGATTATTTTACTTTGTCTATGACACATGTAAAGCACCTATGTAAATAGAGCCTAAAGGGAATGTTTTGTCGAATATTATATGATAAGAGATTGGTAGTAAACAGACCTAATAATTCATCCTTACAAAGATAAGAAAGTTCACCGAAGTGTAGTAGAAAAGTAGGAATATTATCTAGCATACTTAAATGATAGTAAACTGCTACCCATACAAAGTGTCAAATAGCTAGTAGCTGACCGAATAGTTCATAGAAGAACCTCTGGGATATAATTAATAATTTAAATATTTTCTCCAATAGAAATCCTGCATTAGTGATAGTAAGGGTACCTAGTTATTAGAGATTCCCAAATTAGACTTTTAATTATGAAAAAGTCTTCAGACCAAACGAGCATTCGCTATTCTAACCCCCTACTCTACGAAAATCGATCGTTACACAAAACGTGATTCGTTGATTTCGTAGAGTGGGGGATAGAATAACGAATGCTCGTTTGGTCTGATTGCACCTAAATACATGATCCTTTGTGATAGAGATTATTCTATTCATGCTAACAAGCTGTCTAAAATGAACGATATTATACAATATTACTTCGGTAAGGTTGAAATTTCAACGTAATGATATATTTTGTGTCTTTTGGTCATGGGATCACAATGGAATAATTCAATTCAATTAATGTAGGTTAAGGCTTGCTTTTTAAATTACTCAATACACTAATTTTGTGAATAATGTGATGTATGGCATAGGTATCTATCTACTAATAATTATAAAGGTCCTATAAAGGTCAAGAAACAAAGTTCTCCTTAACATTATTAATGTTTACCAAACCGAAATATAAGTTTTCGTAATGGGGAAAAATACCATGAAGATTTGCATCTTCATAGTAATTTGTGACCCTTTTACCTACAAAAAATCTTTGCAACGTTCTGTCTGACAGTTGACATAATGGTACCCTTTTCATGGATTAATGAAACGACACAAAGTTAAATAATACATGAAATAAAACTTTTTGAAACAACATCGCGGTAGTTAAAGAAAATATTAAATAATTAATTATAAATGTTACTATCATTCAAATAAACTGGACAATCCCAAAAGCGTTATTGGAAACTAAACCATAATAATATTTCTAATCAATAAAAGTATACAAAGTTTACGTCATAAAAAATGACAATCGAAAAACTCTTAATCACTTAAGAGTGGCCTATTTTGTAAATTAAATTACATGTAGGGCTCCCAAATATTCGAAAGTTTCAGGTATTCGAATAATCGGTTTTTTATTTTGTGATGTTCGAATAGTTTTAAGAATGACATAAAAAAATATGCGGGTAGAGTTACTTTGGTTTACATATTTACGTCAAATATTTCAATAAGAAATATTATCCTGCAGTTCAAATGTTTCGAATTGGAAGCCCTAAATCCATGGTAAAATAATTGACCATTGATAAATATTTTCATGGCTTATAAATATTGTACGTGCTGTGTTTTATTAACAAGGGCTTTTACTTAAGAGACATTTTTTAGAATGTGGGGATGAACTATGGGAAAAATAAGATTTTAACAAAAATGTATATAACGAATTAAATAGACATGTTGCATCCTTTTCGCAAAATGAATATTTGTTATGCGAATATTAAAAACAAGAATACGAGTATGACGAAGTTAAAAGAAAAAGGAGAGCTTTTATATTACGTGTGCAAAATATCACTTGATCTTATTAACTCTTTGAACGCCAAGAACCACTAAAGTGGTCGTGTGTTTAATGCCTGCCACGCCAGCAGCCACTAAAGTGGTCGTCGAGTATGCTGTCTAAGTGACTGTCTCGCTGACAGATAAAGTTTATTTTTGTTTTTTAGTAGACACTGGCGTGTATGTCACATTTTGATGCAAAAGGGAAGGCGTTTAAAAAGTTAATACATTTTTTCGAAATGATGTCTAAATATACACTAATGTATGTCGATAACTACAAATAAATACATGTCAAATTGAGAATAGCTGCCAATGCTTAGCTAGTAATAGCCTACAGTTAGTACTCGTGACAGTACTGACGGCATATAAAGCGTACAAAGGTTAAAGCAGTCATATTTTAAGCAAGCATGCGATGCATCGTTGTAGTCTTCATATAAATATCATAAAAAACTAATGTGTGCGCAGTAATTGTGACATAAGGATAATATTTTTAACAATGTCTATATTTCTTTAAATTGTTGATCCAAAGATTTGTTAAATATATATATATTTGTAGAGATGTCGCTCCATGGCTGCGAAAATCGAACTCAATTCCAATTACAAAGGTTTTATGAATAAAATACTATTATATTGACTAAAGTTTTAGCTTAAGCCCGCCAAGAATTAGCACAGGATACTGCAAGTCTCATTAGGGTAAGTATAGCACGTGTTTAAAATGTATGTCTCTATGACAATCCAAGAAATCAAATTACTTTCGCAACCAAGTAGCGTGAAATTCATATAGCTCTTGCATTCACTATGAACTACCGTTGCTATACAACTCAACCTCGGATATACGGCAATCAATTCATGGAAATATCTGCTTTCTTTCACTCTGAATACGGGTGTTTTTTCCATCAAGCGAGATACAAGGTTGAGCAAGTATGGCGTTGATATAAGGTTTTGATTATATATCACAAAGTAGGGTAAATCTTCAACATTATTAAACCTTTAAAGTTAAACGCCCCAGTCGGCCATAGACGAAAATCGTGACTACGACGCCAACGACGCCTATAGCCGTCAACGTCGCCGAAACAATTGCGACTCACGCGTTAATTCGTAAAGTTCAATTTCGCTTAAAAAATCGTGGCGTTTGGGGCTCGGCATATTCATACGCCGCCTGGCAGTCAAAAGGTTAAGCGAACAAAAAATATCACATCCCTATAATATAATGCATGTTTTTTATATTCTTACTGAATATGGACCACAAACCGAATGGACACACTTATGATTTAAAAACTAAAATTAATATATTTTGTGATATAGAGCACATCAAAGCTAAATTCATTATGATTGGTTCTGCCTTAATTCAGGCTGATTATTTGCGGTCATGTTTGAGTGCATACCCGATTCACGTCAATTTATAGATATGCGTTGGTTTGAGTTTAATTTTTCAAATATAACATGAAAATCATTCTAGTTTCGTATAGAAATCAAGTAAATATTATCTATAAAAGATTTTTTTCGGGTGACTTCAGATCATACAGAACGAAATATATTATAAATACACTCGTTTTGAAAGTGTGACACTCGCTCGAGTGTTTGTCTAAGCCTTGTTTTTGTATGAGTTAGCGTTAAGAAGTTCAATCAAAATTTACTTTGATTGTGAGATTGTGACCACACATTTCTGATGGCGACTGTACACTGTTAAGCCTACGACTAAGTTGATCTTTCCGTTCTGTATGCTGAAAGTCAATATCTTAAAACTTGATATGCACATCGACATACACTTTTATATTTAAAGCAACATTGCTTCAGTAATACTGTATACAGAGTGTATTGTGTGCGATACGATTGTGTATGGAATCATTGTGTATGCAAGATCTGTTCACCGATATAGTATTGAAGAAGGAAATAGGCCGACTTTATCAGATGATAATAGCATAACAATATTTGCTAACCTTTTCACCGCCGCGAGACTTATTTGGCATGAATATGTAATAATAAAAAACATAACAGAATGCCATTAATTATTTTCGTGCCCTAATTATGACGGTGAAATGGTTACGCTTAACTTGACTATAAGTATTATCTGTTAAAAAAATATTTACCTGGATATCATACGCAGCTATGAATAATTTTGACTTAGTACTATAACATGAACAACACTTGGTTCGAAGCTTTGACAAGTACACAAATAACTGTATATATATTTTAGGCCCAAATCCACCAACACCGTCGTAATTTCATAGGTCATAATTTGGTCTAAATAATAATATATTATATTTAAATCGTGATTTAAAGACGAAAATGCATAGAATCAGATCAAAGACAAATAATAATAAAAATTGGGTTTTGACGTCAGATA
The DNA here is from genome assembly GCA_025490895.1 of Thaumatotibia leucotreta. Taxonomy (NCBI): domain Eukaryota; kingdom Metazoa; phylum Arthropoda; class Insecta; order Lepidoptera; family Tortricidae; genus Thaumatotibia; species Thaumatotibia leucotreta. The sequence goes on along the minus strand of JALPQI010002890.1, from coordinate 73,102 downwards.
TTCTACAGCCTACTAAGACAACTAAGAGACTAAAATTACAAAGCATTCGAGAACGTAACTCCTCCCAAATCTCGTCATAACAATAATTATAAAAAATGTAATAAAACCGCCAGTTTTTATTAATTACTTGTTTCGATCAAAATTATAATAACATATTTTAGATCAAATGATAATTTAATGTTCTAACCACACAAACTGAATCCTACCATGGCATTAGGTTATGACACTTATGACTTATGAAATAAAAACCACAATGCTATGGAAGGCCTTATTGTAGGGCCGCTATAAAATATGACATATGAAATTATGGATTACATTAGTGACCCCGATGTGTTAGCTATCTATACTCTATAAACTCTATGAAGATACAGTATACAATGGAAGGTATATCCGAACTATTCTGTTTAGAGTCCGTATTGTCGAGTGAAAATAGTGAAACGCTTTTATAATATACACTTTACAATATACTTTGATCGTTTTCTATAATATCTTATATTTCAGCTACATTCATAATATCACGGCTGACAGTATAATCTGTCTAGTCTAAATCGTCTTTTAAAGCATCTAAATAATAGAATGAACAAAATGTTGCCTTCACATTACAATAGCAATAATCTGACCTGGAGCTTAATCATAAACATTTTAATACATGTTTTGAGCCTGTTACATCCATAACATTTTGTTCAATATGACAGACTTCGGTACAATTTTAAATGTATGTCTTAGAAACAAATTAATCTGCTTAAAGAGGTACTTAACTGAATTGTTCCGTCACCGATAGGTATTTCTATAGCAACACTATTAAAAACAATTGTGAATCATTTTCTCTTGATACATCACAGTATCTACACTAATGTCAGAACACCTCGACTTATTTTACCCCTTAAGAATCCCCAAAGGCTTGTACATATGCCGTTATATGGGGCAAGTTTCTTTGTACCAAAATGTTAAGCGCTTTACTCACGATAACGAACGTCGTACAGTTATTTGAATGAAAATCATTCTTTCAGTGACCTCGATGAATCGTGAGTCACTATAAATGTAACCAGTGAATGGAGCCTGAGATGTAACTAACCGTCGCTGTTCTTGTCGGTAAATACCGCGGCTTGTACACGTGACTTGCCGTTCTGTCCTTAGATAAATAATTATGTAGCTAATCACGGTACTTGACACAGCTATTCCTCAAAGAAAGGCGCGATTCTAAACACACAATGTCGTTACAAAGAAAGATGTAGGTAACCATCGTCGCTCTTGTCTTGCCTACCTCTTAACCCACAAGGGCTATTCTTTGAGCGTTTCCACCGTCGTGACTTCGGTGGCAACATTATTACGCGTTTTGAGTAGGTATCTCTTAATTTTTTGGATATCTTGGTAGTTGTCAACTACGTCTACCCCTTTGCAACCGAAAAGTCGGGATTTGCTAACTTAATAATGAACTCTATTGACTTTATTTTAAATTGACATTTAACTGAAATTAACTGTCACGATCGACTTGGTAGACGTAGGTATTTATTATTATTATTTTTGGATAACTTGATATTTTAACTTGATATTTCTCTCAATGGATTCGTGTAATAAGGCTGTCACCGAAGTCACAGCGATTGAAACGCTCGGAGAAATGCCTACAAGCGGTTCGCGGCGTAATTGTTATAAAGAAAGATGTAGCCACCTTGTGACAAGCTAATCCTCTTGGCTTTTAACGTAGAAGAGCAAGTAAGGCGTGGCCGCGGACCGCAGTTTCGGTTCAGCGGAGAGTAGGTCGCGGAAGTCGTCGTTGGAGATGTAGCTAATCACGGTACTTGACACAGCTATTTCTCAAAGAAGGGTGCGATTCTAATCGCGTCATGACTTCGGTGGCAACATTATTACGCGTTTTGCGTAGGTATATCTTAATTTTTTGGATATCTTGGTAGTTGTCAACTACGTCTACCAAGACATCCAAAAAATCATACTTCTCTCAAGTGATTCGTGTGATAAGGTTGCCACCGAAGTCACAGCGATTGAAACGCTCGGAGAAATGCCTGTAAGCGGTTCGCGGCGGAATTTTTATAAAGAAAGATGTAGCCACCTTGTGACAGCTAATCCTCTTGGCTTTTAACGTAGAAGAGCAAGTAAGGCGTGGCTGCGGATCGCAGTTTGGGCTCGGCGGAGAGTAGATCGCGGAAGTCGTCGTTGGAGATGGGCTTCACTTGTTCGTCGTCGCAGGCCAGCCAGCTCGGCTCGGCGCCTAGTCGCGGGAGGCAGCATTCTGTGAATAACATTTTTATTCTTATTATAATAGTATTTCTCAAACATGCAATGAAATATTGATGATGTGTTCCTTGCAATACGCTGCGAAGTATGACAGATAAGGTCCGACCGAGACCTATATTTTAGTCTCGGCCGAGATCGAGACCGAGACTTGGTAGAAATGATAAAAAACGTATCAATTACATAAAAAATCCCTAGCAAATATCTATAGTAAGTCCAACGTCAAACTACATACAGCAATTTTTTTTGGATATTTTCTTATTTGAATTTTTTTTATGTAGGTACCTCAAAACCGGTATTCGAATTATAGGTATTTTTATCGATAATATGATAGGGGTCGCTTACTCTAAATTATTCCTTCCGTTCAATTTTAAAGTGAAATTGAAGTCAGTTCATGTCAATATGACACCAATAAAATCGCAGTAAGTTCGCGAGATGGTGTCAAGCTCGCCAATTACAGCTCATTACGAATCTCGGCCATGGCCGAGAGTCCCGGCCGTTTTTGGCCGAGAGCCGGGAGGGATATCTCAGCTCGATTTTTGGCCGAAAATGCCGAGATCTTGGTCGGACCTTAATGACAGCTACACACGCAACGGCAACCAGCAACCGGGGGGAGGCGGTGGAACAGGCCGCGCATGAAGCCGGCGGGGGCGGGGGGGGGACAGTGGGGACACAGTACCTCTAGCGCCGCAGCCGGGCTGGCGGGGGCGGTGGAACAGGCCGCGCATGAAGCCGGCGGGGGGGGCGGGGGACAGTGGGGACACAGTACCTCTAGCGCCGCAGCCGGGCTGGCGGGGGCGGTGGAACAGGCCGCGCATGAAGCCGGCGGGGGGGGCGGGGGACAGTGGGGACACAGTACCTCTAGCGCCGCAGCCGGGCTGGCGGGGGCGGTGGAACAGGCCGCGCATGAAGCCGGCGGGGGGGGCGGGGGACAGTGGGGACACAGTACCTCTAGCGCCGCAGCCGGGCTGGCGGGGGCGGTGGAACAGGCCGCGCATGAAGCCGGCGGGGGGGGCGGGGGACAGTGGGGACACAGTACCTCTAGCGCCGCAGCCGGGCTGGCGGGGGCGGTGGAACAGGCCGCGCATGAAGCCGGCGGGGGGGGCGGGGGACAGTGGGGACACAGTACCTCTAGCGCCGCAGCCGGGCTGGCGGGGGCGGTGGAACAGGCCGCGCATGAAGCCGGCGGGGGGGGCGGGGGACAGTGGGGACACAGTACCTCTAGCGCCGCAGCCGGGCTGGCGGGGGCGGTGGAACAGGCCGCGCATGAAGCCGGCGGGGGGGGGCGGGGGACAGTGGGGACACAGTACCTCTAGCGCCGCAGCCGGGCTGGCGGGGGCGGTGGAACAGGCCGCGCATGAAGCCGGCGGGGGGGGGCGGGGGACAGTGGGGACACAGTACCTCTAGCGCCGCAGCCGGGCTGGCGGGGGCGGTGGAACAGGCCGCGCATGAAGCCGGCGGGGGGGGCGGGGGACAGTGGGGACACAGTACCTCTAGCGCCGCAGCCGGGCTGGCGGGGGCGGTGGAACAGGCCGCGCATGAAGCCGGCGGGGGGGGCGGGGGACAGTGGGGACACAGTACCTCTAGCGCCGCAGCCGGGCTGGCGGGGGCGGTGGAACAGGCCGCGCATGAAGCCGGCGGGGGGGGGCGGGGGACAGTGGGGACACAGTACCTCTAGCGCCGCAGCCGGGCTGGCGGGGGCGGTGGAACAGGCCGCGCATGAAGCCGGCGGGGGGGGCGGGGGACAGTGGGGACACAGTACCTCTAGCGCCGCAGCCGGGCTGGCGGGGGCGGTGGAACAGGCCGCGCATGAAGCCGGCGGGGGGGGGCGGGGGACAGTGGGGACACAGTACCTCTAGCGCCGCAGCCGGGCTGGCGGGGGCGGTGGAACAGGCCGCGCATGAAGCCGGCGGGGGGGGGCGGGGGACAGTGGGGACACAGTACCTCTAGCGCCGCAGCCGGGCTGGCGGGGGCGGTGGAACAGGCCGCGCATGAAGCCGGCGGGGGGGGCGGGGGACAGTGGGGACACAGTACCTCTAGCGCCGCAGCCGGGCTGGCGGGGGCGGTGGAACAGGCCGCGCATGAAGCCGGCGGGGGGGGCGGGGGACAGTGGGGACACAGTACCTCTAGCGCCGCAGCCGGGCTGGCGGGGGCGGTGGAACAGGCCGCGCATGAAGCCGGCGGGGGGGGCGGGGGACAGTGGGGACACAGTACCTCTAGCGCCGCAGCCGGGCTGGCGGGGGCGGTGGAACAGGCCGCGCATGAAGCCGGCGGGGGGGGCGGGGGGACAGTGGGGACACAGTACCTCTAGCGCCGCAGCCGGGCTGGCGGGGGCGGTGGAACAGGCCGCGCATGAAGCCGGCGGGGGGGGCGGGGGACAGTGGGGACACAGTACCTCTAGCGCCGCAGCCGGGCTGGCGGGGGCGGTGGAACAGGCCGCGCATGAAGCCGGCGGGGGGGGCGGGGGACAGTGGGGACACAGTACCTCTAGCGCCGCAGCCGGGCTGGCGGGGGCGGTGGAACAGGCCGCGCATGAAGCCGGCGGGGGGGGCGGGGGACAGTGGGGACACAGTACCTCTAGCGCCGCAGCCGGGCTGGCGGGGGCGGTGGAACAGGCCGCGCATGAAGCCGGCGGGGGGGGGCGGGGGACAGTGGGGACACAGTACCTCTAGCGCCGCAGCCGGGCTGGCGGGGGCGGTGGAACAGGCCGCGCATGAAGCCGGCGGGGGGGGGCGGGGGACAGTGGGGACACAGTACCTCTAGCGCCGCAGCCGGGCTGGCGGGGGCGGTGGAACAGGCCGCGCATGAAGCCGGCGGGGGGGGCGGGGGACAGTGGGGACACAGTACCTCTAGCGCCGCAGCCGGGCTGGCGGGGGCGGTGGAACAGGCCGCGCATGAAGCCGGCGGGGGGGGCGGGGGACAGTGGGGACACAGTACCTCTAGCGCCGCAGCCGGGCTGGCGGGGGGCGGTGGAACAGGCCGCGCATGAAGCCGGCGGGGGGGGGCGGGGGACAGTGGGGACACAGTACCTCTAGCGCCGCAGCCGGGCTGGCGGGGGCGGTGGAACAGGCCGCGCATGAAGCCGGCGGGGGGGGGCGGGGGACAGTGGGGACACAGTACCTCTAGCGCCGCAGCCGGGCTGGCGGGGGGCGGTGGAACAGGCCGCGCATGAAGCCGGCGGGGGGGGCGGGCTCGGCGCGGCGGCAGGCGGGGGGGGCGGGGGGCGCGGCGCGCGCGTACGACACGTAGTGGCCGCCGGACAGCGACTGGCCCAAGTGCATGATGACCGCCCACAAGATGTAGCTGTGTACAAAAAAAAAGTTAGAGGGTCAATCACTTTTTTTATGTTGTCATTCTGTCACATCACCCAGGGGACAACAGTGTGATAGTTTGCTAGGGGAAAGTGTCCTACATTGTCTACTATCATGATTAGTGGGTGACCCACCTTGGAAGGGCCCCATAACTGTCAAAAAATTCAAAGTTTTGTCAATTTTAATGCCATTAAATTGTGAATTTTAGGGTGACCCAGGAGAACGTAACCATGGCAACGAGTGACATAAAAAAGTGATTGACCCTAGAAATGCATCGTAGGTGATACTTTTTTAAGCCTGGTTTAAAACGTCGCCCTTGAACGGCGGCGGCCGACGCTATTGCCGGCCGCACGGTATGTTCCAGAACGCTCGTGGGCAGTCGCACTCGCCCGCCAGAAGCGAAGAACTGCTATTGACCGTGGGGGCGATTTCAATTTCAAGTGAGCGAGACCTCCTAGAGAGACTCTATGTATGCGGTGCTAGGCCGCATAGAATTCTGGGTAAATTGTTAATAACTGGCCACTCTCCAGTAACTGGACACTTTATATAAAAGCCTCTCCTCTCTCTATCCAGGTTAGAGTACTAGGTACAAATTTGTTATTTCTTAATGCGGGGAGCTCCGCCCCCGGAACCCCCCTTGTGTGTGTGGGGGGGGGGAGGGCTATGCCCTCCGTCCCCCTTTTTTTGGCTTAGCTGAAGATACGTAAACAATTAATTAAAAGTAAGTAGGTTTTTCATTTATCCGGGAAACTACGCTCGAAACTAACCAATCCAAGACGGTTTTACCCTGATTTATTACTTGGATTGGTTAGGTTTCGGGGCTAGAACGGGTTGAAAAAGGCTAACTAACCTAGTTTGCTAACAACCTACCTACCTTTTCTGGTAGTAGTTTGTTTTTTTTAGAGGGAGGGCGAATCAGTGTCTACGAAATAAAAATACATGAAATATGACTCATTACGTAAGAATATCACTGTGCATTAAGTGGAACTAAATATTAAATAAACTAGTAACTATAAAACAACAATCTATGAAATCAGTGCCTACAAAACAAAAATACATGAAATGTAATTCTAGTGTTTGGTTACTTAGTAAAGTAAAAAAGTTAGATAGCAATATGGAACTGAATGTCTGTGAAATATGTTTTAAGCAACTGAATAGTCTATCAAACAATAATATTGGAACAGAAAGTATATGATCTAAATAATATATGAACAAATTTCTGAGAAACGAAATTCTGTGAAACTTCTGTCTATGAAACAGTGCGCCACCATAGGCTAAGACGAACAATATTCCACACTCAAATGTTAGGCTAGATACACACGGAGTATTTTTTCCCGTATACTGTTAACACGTTCGCCTCCGGTACTGTTTCACTAAGTGCTAATACTATGCCGATCGAAATTATCTGATAGAAATCCATGCCAGTGACACGCATGTGTGACCGAAAAGATTGTACTCCTATGCCGGTGACACAGCACTGTGTCAAAAACGTTCGTATTTCGATGCAACTGGCATATGAGTGTGAACTTGATTAATGCTAGTGGCATAAGAATAAGATTACTTTGATCACGTATGTGTGTCACTGGCATAGGAGTACAGTTTTTTCGGTCACATATGTGTGTCACCGGCGTCGAACGTGTTAAGAAGTACCTGTGTGTGGGCGGCTGGTCGGTCCGACGGGCGCACAGCTCGCAGAAGCAAGCCATCAGCATCGGCGTGGGGGCGTGGCTTGTGATCTTCTCCATGCCGCCGCTGAACCTGACAACACCACTCTGTTAACACTTGTTTATTCATAAACGGCTACTAACTTAGCAAAGCGATAACTATCATTTTCACACCACCTATTCGAATACGGGACTTAGACGTGTGCGCCGATCAAAAAATGATCGGCGGCGGCGTTTGCTAAAAAGTCGGCGGCGGCGGCGTGATTTCGGCGTGAAATCGGCGTCAAGGTCACATGAATAAAAAAGCGGAATTCTATAGTATCATTTGTCATAGTTAAGATAAATACAATAAAAATCACCACCACTGGTGTTTGATGAACATTTATCCACCATCTGACCACCTTATCCAACATCTGATCAGTACATATCAGTTTTCTCTTCCCGCCATGTTCTAACAATAATATTTTCAACAGTAACTGGGTTTGGGTTTGGACTTGCCCTACTCACATTAGTTCTCCCAAATCCCCTATCATAGCTTTCCATAAGGATAAATAGGGCGCAGCATTGGATTCCACCTATCTTTACCAGGTGATTCCACCTATCTTTACCAGGTCCATCATCCTACGCTGCGTCAACCAGTATATGCTTGCCACTAAGAAATCACTTGCCCCACCGGTAGTTTGGGAGTAATGTATGTCCAGCTCACTGGCACTTCAGTTCGTCGATTTACAACATCCGTCGATTTTGAGGATCAGGATAATGCCGATATCGAAAATCAGCGGATCCATTGCAACTACATGAATGCTTTTTCTCAGACTTATTTTATTTTCACTAAGTTAAAGTGTTTGGCCTTATTTAGAGTTACCGCTGAAATAATCGGCCGTGTGGTGATGGCAGTAAGAATACATTTGTCACCACCACAACTCCTCCTTCGGATGTTCTAAGAGTCGACTAAGGGATTTAAGTGTCATTGACCATTATTTGACAAAAGATTGATGATGGGCAGCAGCGTCATCATAGTGGAGATATTACTGCGATCGCCAATCCGCTTGCCCAGCGTGGCGATTATGGGCATTTAGCTCCTAATGTGTCTATACGCATAGTTGATAGAAGAGGCCTACTTCCAGAAGTGGACTATCAGAGTATGATGCTGAAATAATAGTTGTTCAGTTTACATTTGAATATGGAAAAAAATTAAAACCATGTTTTAAAACTACAAAATTCTCCATATAAACGTCCATCTTTTAAACTTTTAACGTTCTTAATCACTATAAGATCTATTATCTGCCCTAGTATCTAAATAAGCAGAACATCAGGGCCGAAGATCCGATGGTGAGGCGTCAAGCCCGCGAAGGACGAAGGAAGGAAGGTCTTAACGCCAGCCAAGGCCGCAGACCGAGCTCACGATGAGGCGCGCAACCACGGCTCTGTATCTAAATAGATCTCGAAAGCCCAGTTTCGTGTAAGGCTGAAGGCCTGGCTGGAGCGTCCCACAGAGGCGCGCCAGGTGACGAGGCTGAAAGCCGAGCTGCCAAAGCCTAGCGCTTCCATGCTACACAACGGTTTAGTGAGACACTCTGCGGCCCTCCGATTCGTTTCGATCCCTTGCAAAAGCCGAAAGCCGAATTCCACTTAAAGCTGCACAGAAGCGCGCCAGCTCACCTCACTTGTATTCATTGGGTGGTTTTCCATGGTTTCAGCCAATGTAACTTTATAGTCGGCAAATCGAAGGTGAGTGATATATTCGCTAGAGGTGTTGATGACAAGCCCATCCCATTCCAGTCCAAAATCTTGAAAACATTTTCCAAAGCAACAGTAAACAGTTTTGGAGACATCTCTCTGTCTTAATCGTCGCTGCAATGGTCTGGATTTCGAATACCGGTGTTGAAGACGAACTAGGGGGTTACCACGAACCTAATGCGTTTCAGTTTAGGACCTAAACTGAATCGCGATGTGTCAGTTGCATAAAACAACTGTCAAAAATTGGCTAGCCGAACCTAAAATGTATTGCATTTAAGAGGTCATGGTTGGTTCCCCTGGACACTACAATATAAGTACCAGTAGTCTACCTATTTGGCTTACTTGTTCTACTGTTTGTTAGTTGGTTGTTCTTTGGATACATAGCCTGCAAACCTCTGGGGAAGACCTCCAAAAACTTATTGTCACAACAAAGATTGGAAAGAAAAGGTCGAGAGGAAGGAGCCCCATGCGTTGGAGAGACCGAGATCCGCACCTTTTATTTTTTGTTAACCCAGGGGAATCCGTTATGGATACCACCCGGCCCGGGAGAAACCGGGTGGTTATGTCCGACTCGCACGGACTAAACCCCTGGGGTGTTCCACCGCTCGCTCTATGTGCGGGGTTTCGGGAACGCTGCTGCACACCTCCGAAAACCCCGCGAGCGTTGCCCTTGAGGACCCGTCTTGTCGGCTGCTTCAACAGCCTACTCCGCCGATAGCACCTCTGAACACTTGAGGGCTATCCGGCTCGGGACCTCTCTGGGCGGATGATGGGACTTCTGGCCCATCACCCGCAGGTCTCCGTTACGGCAGCTGCATTCGGCCTGCAAAGGCTCTGCGCCGCCGCCCTGTTCTTCTTCGGCGCTGAGGAAGCGCGTCTGCCTCGTCCTCTCGCGCACGCTCTGCCACCTCCTTCTGCGCTATGACTTCCACGCAGAAGGTGGCCACCGCCTCCCAGGCCTCCTTGGCCTCGACCATTCGCCTCGCCAAAGGCGGCAAGGACAGGTCTCCTCCTACGGCCGCAGTCGCTACGGCAGCACGAGGCTCCGCCCATGCAGGACACTCAACGCGCGTGTGGCAGGCTGTGTCCACGCCCCCTCTTCCTATGGTAGCAATTCGGGTTTGCCTCTCGCCTTACCACCTCACACAGGTATTTACCGAAGCAACCGTGCCCCGTGAGCATCTTCTGTGTGAGGTGGTATGTTGGTGCGCCGTGTTTACGGTCAACCCATTTTTTAAGGACGGGTTGAACGGCGTCCACTAGTTCCCGGCTAGCTCCCAGATCTCTAATCTTTCCTCCCACTTTTCAAAGAGTCCGTTTCTGGACTCCTCCCTCCACTTGGCGACTTCTTGCGGGGCGGGATAACTCGCTCTGGCCTCCTTCACCCTCCAATAAACCTCTGCCAGAATTTCTGCCTCGAGGTCCCAGGGTGGGCACCCGGCTATCAGGCAAGCGCTAATGTATGAGCAGGTGCGTTACGCTCGAGCCACCCTGAGTGCTATGGTCCGCTGCGGTCTCCGCAGTTGGGCCGCGCTCCGAGCACTCAGTTTGTCCGCCCTTTTGACGCTCCATACAGCGCCAACCAAATCCGCACCTCACTCAACTCTCGGGTTGCTGAAGCGATCCACGCTGAGGAAAATTGGAGTGGTTGGTGGAAGATCGTGAAAGAGAAATTGTTGAGTTAATAAGTCACAACCCCCAGAATTGGGTTATCGACGCGGAGGAGTAGTCTACTTGGTACCGCTGAGGATACTGTAGTACAGCCCAGGTCACGATCAATTCAAATGCTTCATAGACCACGAACACGAACGCTAACCTGAGGGGCAAAGTTATACCTTTGGTCTTGTGTATGTGATTTACGGTGCTAAAGCTTTTCTAGAAAACCGAAACCGGCTTGTTCAGGAGGCTGGAAGTTGTCGAGCCTAATAACCTAAGTGTAATGAGGTTGACAGTAAATTCGCTACGTAAGAGCTTTATATAAACACATTTAAAGCAAATAGGAAGCTTAGTGTGTAGTATTTAGCCCATAAGAAATAACTCTGTTATTCAGTCAAGGCCACGCCGATTTCACGCCGACCATTAGTCGGCGGCGGCGGCGTGGCAAAAAAGGTCGGCGGCGGCGTGACGCCGGCGCGGCGCACACGTCTATACGGGACTTTTCTTCCCGGCTAGCAGGCATCAAAGTGGCACTTTTCTGTTCAAGCACTTTCTATTGCCAGCCTAAAAAATTACAATGAAATATGAAAATAAACAGTTCGTTCATAATTGATAAAAATCGTCTTGGGCGTTGACGCTTGAATCCTTCATTACGCTCAGGATTCCAATTTAGAATCCCTCCCTACGGTCGGGATTCAATTGTGGAGTCCGTCGCTCCATTCAGGATTCAAAATACGCCCACGTAGGAAATATAGCATTTTGATCCCTTATGACACAATCTACTATTGTCGCTCTTGTCCGCCTAGCACATGATTGGTGCGACCATCTTTAGTTTTGTTTCAATTCTGCAACCATAATCCGATCGCTGGTAATAAAACTAATATAGCATTCCACTAATACATTCGAGGGCATTATTTGTGTATTTATTTACCACAAATATTCGTTACTTGTTCGTGGCTGTATGTGTACGTTGTATGTGGCTTATTTAAGTTTTTATATGTGTCTATTACGTTTATCATCGCTTGGTACCCACACCACAAGCCTTAGATTTAGTCCCATGGTAAGCTCAATAGCTTACCATGGGACTAAATCGATTTGTGTTAGATGTCGCAAGATGTTTATTTAAAAAGTAAAAACAATATGCAAGTTTATTGTCCAATTATACCTTTTTAGTTGCAATACTAGAATTCGAGGTAATCTGGAATAGGCAACGCTGCGCCGCGCTTCGTTGTAGCGGAGACAGCGTTCGCACCAATACTGGAAAATGAAAGATTATATAGTCAACAATCAGTCAAAACAGCTCACACAATCGTGATATAATAGAGGGCTTTTTAGTCGAGTACTGTGTTTAGGCCACGAAGCCTGCTAAGTGGCCTAAGTAATGTACGAGATTGAAAAGCGCAAATACACGGTGCTCGTGAGCATTCCGAAAGATTTTAATGCTGGATTCCTGACCACATTTAGAGTCTTTAATGTTATATAAAATTTCCTGGATTCCGCTTGGTTTCAGAGATAATCAACCTTTTTTCGAAATAAGTTTTTCGACGTAACTCGTCATTTAACTTCTTTATGATTACAATGCCACCACAATGTGTTCTAATATTACCACACCTTTTGCCTGACAATCAAAAAATACGAATAGACTTGACGAAATAACCTGTATCTAAAAAAACAATTGAAATAAATAATTTAAACAAATTGTTGTTATGATAAAAAGTACTGGAAATGTTAAGAAGTATTCAGAAAGACTAAAAAAAAGAAAAAAAAATTTTTTTTTGGTGGAATTTACTTTTGTACTCATAATATTTTATGTTTATTTTGATGCCTAGAATGCACAGTTAAAATCTTTCGTAATGCTCGCGAGCACCGTGTATAATGAACTCATAAGACAACGCTATAGACAACAATGATAACGAGTTAATAAAAATAAGTAAACAAATTTAAATATTGAAATAAAACGCCGAAACGAAGTGCAGATCCTGAGATGGTCGCTCGTTGATGTCTTTGCTGGCACGCGATTGGTCAAATGTATACATGTATGTACGGTCGAGGAATTTAATTTCCTACCCATTTCGTACCTTGTCATAGTAGCTATAATATGACAGTCCTAGCAGCTTTCATATTGATTGTCACTGTGACAAGGTACGAAATTAAATTCCTCGACTGTATGTATACCTTGTTCTGATCCCGCAGGTACTCGCTAGTGAGACAGGCAGCCCGGAAGGGTTCTGGGTCAGTGGCTTCCTCTTCGCCCACTGGTACACAGAGTTCGAGCACTGCTTGTGATATTATAATAGAGGGCTTTTTAGTCGAGTACTGTGTTTAGGCCACGAAGCCTGCTAAGTGGCTTAAGTAAGGTACGAGATTGAAAAGAGCAACTATAATGAACTCATAAGACAACTGTACACATTTACAAGTTTCATCCGGGCCCGGTGCAGTTCTTCACATAACACACCTTTATTACTACATTATATTTGTTATAATCGTCTAACACACAATATACAAACACTATTTATATATAAATCCGAGTTTTTTCCGCAGAGTAAACTTTTACAAACCGCCATTAACGAGACCGACCGTTTAGACTGGTTCATTAGGTTGATTTTCGAGCGTCGCTGCTGCGCGCATGCGCGGTGCGTATTTTTAATTTTTTGATGTTACCAGCCAGTGAATTTCAAAATTGAAAGAATGTAAAATGCATGTACAACAACGCTATAGGCAACTATAATAACGAGTCAATAAAAATAAGTAAGCAAATTTAAATAATGAAATAAATACGCCGAAACGAAGTGCAGACCCTGAGATGGCCGCTCGTTGATGTCTTTGCTGGCACGCGATTGGTCAAATGTATACATGTATGTACGGTTGAGGAATTTAATTTCCTACCCATTTCGTACCTTGTCATAGTAGCTATATAACAGTCCTAGCAGCTTTCATATTGATTGTCACTGTGACAAGGTACGAAATGGGTAGGAAATTAAATTCCTCGACTGTATGTATACCTTGTTCTGATCCCGCAGGTACTCGCTAGTGAGACAGGCAGCCCGGAAGGGTTCCGGGTCAGTGGATTCCTCTTCGCCCACTGGTACACAGAGTTCGAGCACTGCTTGTGCCTTCTCTGTGACGGCTTCACACTCTAGACACATCGTTCGGACTACCATCGTGCCTGGAAAGAACATTATGTATAATGCTGGGGCCACAACTGACAACTTTTCAAAATGTTCGATGTCCCTAAATCGAAAACCATTTAGAGATACAGCCATGTAGATCACAAAAATATATTTTTAAATTTTTTTTCGGAATATTTTTGTTAGAAAGCTTAAAAATAATTAAAGGGGAAGTTTCATCACATAGCTTATTCCGAGCTGACACTAAGGGGTGTACCGATAAAAAACTGGCAAATTCAAATGAAAAAATAGGGTCAATATAGTTATAAAGCTGTAATTTCTGGCTTTTGTAATTTACTAGGAGGTCTTAAATTATCTAACTTGGGTCCTTTTTTGTTGCTACTGTAATTTCAGTATTCACAATACAAGTTCTCCAGAACCCCTTCGAAATCCATTTTTCCAAGCTCTTTCTTTTTATTCCCCACTTCACGATTTCGTGTTCTGCAGAAGTGACCTATATTTCTGGTTAATCTCCATGTATTTTTTTAATATACCCCTGCCTTGGGCGCAGTAATACTCTGTGAAAGGAATTATGTCACATATTATGTGAAATTTTGATGGGTCTTTAATAAATTATTTAATTCTATACAAATCTTAGTCTCTTTGGCATAGTTTTATGAAGCGAAATGAGTGCCAAATAGTAAGAAGGATAGTATGCATAAAACAAGGATATCTTAAGGAACACGCAAGAATAGCCAGATATATTGACAACAGTCCTATAATTTAGAAAACTGCATACAAAATAAAAAAAATTTTTTGGAAAAGATAGTTTCGAAGAGGTTTCGAAGAAGCTGTACTGTGAGTACCTGAAATGCAGTAGTGACACAAAAGTACTACAGTCAGCTAAGTTAAGACTTCCTGGTTAATTTCCAAAGCATGAAATTATAGCTACCTAACTATATCGGTCCGATTTTTTCATTTGAATTTGCCAGTTTTTTATCAGTACACCCCTTATAACCAAAAATATCTTGTGGTTGGAATGTCACTTGTGTTTGGCAGTGACATTTGACACTTGTTACCGTGTTTATCGTCTTGTTTACCATTCAAAGTTATTAGTCGGGGGAAGAAAAGTTTTTGGTCACATTAAATCCTACAGTTTCGGAAGCTTTTTCTAATGAATATTTAGGGTATACAGATTCACACCATGCAATAATCCCCAGTGCCGCGCAAGAGCTTCTCATCCAGTCGAGGACTTGAAGGTCAATAATTGGAACAGCACGTTCAATAATTTCTACCCTCGAGATTATGCATTCATTCTATTGTTTCAGATGATTTATAATTTAGGAAAAAAAAATCCCCAGTTTTTTCGTAAAGCTTATACAAAAAAAATATACCTTAATTTTTTTTTTCCTGATTTGATAAAAAATATAACTTACAAAATCTTGCGCAATTCGAAAATTTGGTCATTGGACCAAAATAAAGATATAAACGTCTTAGTAACTTTTCTCCGCGGTGACACAGTTGCATCTATTTTTTTTTCACTGTTATTATTTTATTTTGCTTATAAGACGTTTCAATGAAAACGTACAGCCACGATGATCTATTTCTTAGATAATATGTTTATTAACACGCAAAATAAAAATAAAATATTTGAAATATATTAAGTGCTTTACGAGCAATTAACAGCTATAATCTTAAAACGAATATTTTTTAAATCCCGCCTTCCCGCGCATGTGCCTACGATACGTGTGCGCATGAATGTAGGATTAATATGGATTTGACAACGTTATAATAATAGCAAGAACGAAAGGGATGGTCTTATGAAACTTTTTACTAGTGGAAGTGAAAAGGAACGATAATCGTCCGTCCTTATCACTGTGCCACTATTTTTTGTGTGTGTGTGCATTAGATGCTAAATTTAAGTGCCAGACAAATGCGTTGAATAGGTCACTAAGTGCCTGTGTGGCACTTTCGTCTTAGTAGTAAGTGACTATGTCTATCCCTCTTAGTGGCACACTATGTGCGGCCCCTCGCGTGTGTGGCGATGCCGTGCGCTGTGCGTGAAAGAGAGAGATATAGTTATATATATACATTTTTGAATAATTGTAACTAGGGCTTGCATTCCGGAATTCCGGAATATCGAAATATCGGAATTTCGGACCTATTTTGCTGATTACAGTTCCGGAATTGACACAGCTAATATCGGAATTTCGGAATTATAAAAAGTGTTTTTATTATATGGATAAACATAAAATATCAACACGATTATGATAATAGCATACAAAGCCGCCACAAAATATATCGATAAGTGACTTGCCACAAATTGCATTATGTTTTATTTTCTGTAAAATAAACTGTGTTACTACTAGACAACTACTAAATCACGAAAACTGGTCAAGGTAAGCAACGATCTTGTACCAGATTTTTGGGTTGCATTTATTTAACGTTATTTTTCTTTTAGCCCTTCGATATTAATAAGAATCTTAACCTTTGACTTAAGTCTCCACTTGGTCTAATGTCAAGTAGCATTCCAACAAAGAGTTTACTTTCATGCGAGTGAGACAAAAGTACTTCTACCTAGCAACATCATATTTTGCCTGTCTCTTTTAGCATTGAAATATGTAGTTAATTTTTTTTTTTAATATCTTGGGGACATCTTACACAAATCAACCTAGTCCCACGGTAAGCTCAATTAAGGCTTGTGTTGTGGGTACCAGGCGACGATATATATAATAGATAGATACGTATAGATACTTAGATACATACACAGCCATGACCAAGGAACAAACATTTGTGATAAATAAATACACAAAGAATGCCCTCGCCGGGATTCGAACCCGGAACCAACCAGGCTACAGAGGCTGACAAAGTAAAGTAGTTGCATTTGCAATTATAAATTATCAATCAGTAAATCAATACAGAGTTACCGACGAGTAAAGTGTGACGTGACGTAGTGTGATTGTAACTTCTGAGCTTCGGGTGCTGTAATAGTACATTACTACCGAGGCCGCGAAGTGCCTGGTTGCCGGCCGAATATATGTAGACGGCCGAGCGAAGCGAGGCCGGATAGTATTCGGACGGCAACCCGTCACTTCATGGCCGAGGTATGTATAATGCTTTTCTCAAACATGCAATGAAATGAAACAAAAAAAAATATCTTCATTCTAAGAAATTATAAGTCAACTACATAACTAAGTCTTTGAAACACAACAAAAGTCAAATACTTCTTTTTATATTTTTAGTCCTTGTGGACAGGCGAAAGCACTAAGCTATACTGCCATAAAAATCAAATACGACACCGACGCCTCATTTTTTTTTAAGTTTGACATGTTTGAAAGGTGCAAATTTTTACTTTTAAAAAGCGGTATTAGACGATGTGGTCTGTTGGGTCCAATTAATCGCATGCGATGATCGGGGCCGACGGATCGCACCGTATAATACTGCTTCTTAAACATTATTTTGAGTAGTTATTGTACATATTTTAAATTATATAATTTAAATACCTAATTATAACTGCAACAATTAGCCAATCATTTTTTTTAATACTAATATTACTTACAGATAATTATTGGCTAAAAGCCAAGATGCCAGGTCACAACCCTATGTCAAATGAAAATTAAAAAAGAGGCACTTGCCGGCCTAGGCCGGCAACGGGGGTACTTCCCGGTCACTTTTTTGGCACGTAACTACAACATTTCATTGCATGTTTGAGAAAATAAGTGTTATGTGCTCATTATAAATAAATATATATTTTTCGTTTTTATTATAACTGCCTCCGGCTGTCTAGTCGTTTAGTAGTTGGAGACTATCTTCGATATAAGAATTTGAAATAACAGATTCAAATTGGAGTGACTTCGTTGAATATTAATAATTTTTATATGACATGGTATGATGAATATTGGTAAGACTTGACAATTTGTAATTAAAGTTTATAGGTACGTAATTGGTTGTTGCTAAGATTGTAACCCATATAATTATAATGACGTATGTCCCAAATTCTAATTACTACACAGTAGAATCCGTTTATAGCGACGCGCAAGAGACCGATGATATTACTAATCGGAAGACGTACTAAACGAACTGAACATTTTTACCTGTTGTGTGCCACTACAAAAAGGCATTAGCGTACCACTATCGCCAAGCAACGCACAAGCAATTGCACCTAAACAACTGTCAATTTTGTCTTGACAGTTAACGGTGAATTTTATTGCGAATTTTCTGACTTGATGCCAAGTCTTGGCGTGTGGGGCACGAAATGGTTTGACTTCATTTCAAGCCGGCGAAGAGGTTAATTTTGTCTGAATAGTAAGTAGCTTATAAATGATTTAAAATCATTAATTTTTTTTTTACCTAAACACGTCGTCGGCTATTTACCTATAATCGTCATTTATGTGGTAAATTCCGTCGTTAAAAGCAGACGGTCGTAATAAGCTGATGTAATTTCATAGTTGCCTATTCTAATACAAACCATAATATGGACACGTCGCTAAAACGGTTAGTTGTTATATGCGGAGTCGTACTAAATGGACTGTCCTTGGTGGATTTGTGACCAGATTTGAAGTTAAAGATGTCATATAATATTTGCCGGATTCCGTCAATTAAGAGAAAATGTTTTTTTTTTTCAACTGTTTTAAACCGTTATGCATTTTAGGAAACGATATTGTTGCTGTGTTGCCTTTATTTTTGTCACATTTAATTGATAAACATCAAAAGGACAAAAAATATTACCCAAGACTTTATAACCCAAGTAACATGGGCCTGAAGGCTTAAAACGAATTTATCTGTTGATAGTCTATTCGCAGTTTATTTTTAGATAAGGGCTTTCTATAAATGGTTTCTATGAAGAAAAAGTATCCTTATAGAGTATCTTTTCTCATATTTGATTTTTTTTAGATGATTTGATCTATAGAACACGTATTTTAAGTACATTTCTAGGTATGACGATTATCTTAGGACATATTGTTCTATAAATAGTTAATAAAGCCTAAAGGTACCTATTTTCCAGTATTTTATTAGATAAGATGGTAAATGTTAAGATTCAACTTTCTACAGATATTCCGTATTAGCTAGTGGTTCTCTTATGTTTGTTTATAAAAAGACTAAAATCTACATAAACTACTTTTGTAGATATCTTTCAGTAAGTCTAATAATATGTTAGTGAAATAGTGGTTCCAGTGTTTATTTGCTTAAAGATAATGTAAATAAGTGCAATTTTACTAGATCAGCTGGCTTTATGCAATGGAGACAGTAAAACAAATTAAAAGATCTGGTGGCTTTCGTCGGAGAGTCAGCAAATATTTAAAAATAGAAGAAAATACAGAGAAGGAGCAAAAGGAGTTCCGATTCTGATTTGCGACTCATGAATTAAGCGGGTAAGATTATTAAAATAATAAATAAAGATTAGACAATAATTTTAATTACGAAATCGTTCCATCTACCTATAAATAAATAAACAATGCGTGTCAAATGTTCATTCTTAGAAATCGGGGAAACTTTATACAGATAGGTACGAATATGATAATTTAGATATATCTACCTAATTTAATACGATCCACAAAAAATAAACTTTCCGCCCTCTTCAAATACACTAATAAAACTAAACATAACACGTTAAAACTGCTACAAATCGGCCGCGTGAACCGTGGATACACCAAACAATTCAACATGTCAAGACGTGCGTCTCGCGACTACTCCGCACGCGCGCACGCTGGCGGCGCAAAGTTGCGATTATACCATTACATTATTTCATATTGTCAACAAATAAAAAACAAATTTCTTTAAGAAGGTAACTTCTTGAATTCGTTCTGCATTAATCCATCCAAAATGATACACAACGCACTCAAAATGCCAGTTCTTGATGTCTAGAAATACTGTGAGAAGTTAAAACAGTATACAAAAATGGCAGTTTATAGGTAATCTTAAACCACTCATGAACCAATTTATTCCTCGACTAGGAAGTTTGGTTTGCAACAAGTAAAAATAGTCTTGTCGTTTACTAGAGCTATACTACAGATTATTCTTTAGAAAGTTTGTTTTAAAGAAATCATTTTTCTAGACAAGTTTAACTAGACGCCATTTTTACTGCATAATATTTTGTGAAATTATTGTAGCGAACTATTTTTTGCCTTGTTTTTGTACTTTTATGAATATATTCTCTGTAACAAATCGTCCTATACTTTTTAATATACTATATTATGAATGAAACAAATGGCTTAAACATATAAACACAATAAATTTTTTTATTATATTTGGTTAATATTTTATTAAATATTACATTTCAAGCGGGCGCTCTTATTTAAAGAGAGTTTTACACAAATTCAGCGAGAGACTTTCATCCGCACCAAGTTTTGCAAGTTTAAGTATCAGTATTAGCCGATGAAAACTAGGCGCATGAAATAAGAAGTTAGAAATTTGTCACGCCATTTTGTAATATTACCTTAGCATTTAAAATGGTTACTTGACAAAAATTATATCGAGACTGAAAATCTTTTGCACCCTGTATCTTAATAGGACACTAAAACTCACTCATACAATCACACACATTCACACACACACATCATTGCACTGTCATCCTTGTTTGAAGTTTCTTTTAAAATTTTCATCTAATCTATCAATTTTATTACTGGTCATTTTTAGTTTATATATTTATATATATATTTTTTTGTATTGTAATAGTTTTAAAACTTTTGTTTGCATGAAGAGACGCTTAAGCGTGTATAAATGGATGGAGGTAGCTGGTACTTATAGCACAGGTCTATCTATACCTATTTTAAGTATCAGCGTAACAAGTTTTGGATAAAATCTGTTCACATGTAAATGATATGATGTACCTATATAAGATGTAAACATTTTTGTTCGAATAAACTTATTATTATTATATTATTATTATTATTCTTTTGAGATATGCGCCATTATACGTATCGTTGTTTATTTCTATTAAAATCTTTCTTAAGGTTGGCAGGGTTGAGTTAATTTGGTATTAGATATATAATATCCCCTTTTTAGATTCGTTTTTGTTACTTGGGAATACATTGCTTTCGATAGTTTTATTTATAGAATACTTTTTTACGTAGTGCATCATTCGAAATCCTAAAAAAATACAAAAAAAAGATTTTTTTGCAGGTTGCCCAAAACTCATATAACATTTCTTGCTTCTGTTAGCCTTAGGAATATGCTGTTAATCATTCTCTCTTTCCTTATGTCACCGTGTATAAATATCATTGTTTAGAATTGTTCCATGATTTTAGATAATTTCGCCTGGCAACATACTTGCCTTGAACTTAAAAAAAAAAAAAAAAAAACGTTCAATGAGTTGTCATTAATCTTTCGGTGCGATAGCACGTACTCTTTTTTCGTAAATTCAAAGTATTCAACTCTTTCGTATCGAGCAGTTGATTATCGTATAAAATCTTTGCTTTCAACTGTGTGTGAACGTCGAAGAAGGCAGATCCGTTGGAGGAAGCACGAGTCTTTGCATCTCGCTGGAGCTGGTTAACGGTAAACCTTTGCCGAAGGTAAGTTTGAACGAGCCAACGGTGAGGAGCCTATACCAGCCGCTACAGCCGAGATCTGCGCTATCTTCTGCAGATCACAAAGGTACGTGTTTCATACAGCTGATAAGCCTTCCACACCAAGTCCCACATTTCTTTTCGTTTCGTGAAAACTTTGAACTTTAAAACTTAATTATAAAAAAATACAGTCCACATCGAAGAAATAATCATACATATTTATGGTCCTCCGACCGAATTAATTTGTAAAGTGCCCGTGGTTATTTTCGCGTTATTTCGTATCATTTTCGCATATTCAATATCATTTCTCGTAAAAAATTTAGTCGTTGCAAATTTGATAAAAACATTCGAGGGTAAGCATAGAACACACTTGGCTAGGGCGTTTTTCCGTTCCGTTTACACGTTTAGGAATTTACTCATTCATATCGTAAATCGTTCAAAAGTGATAGACAGACAACTGTCATAATTGTCGAAGTGAATAGTTTCTGAACGCATCGTAATTGTCAGTGACGTTTTGCTGTCATAGCAGTTGTCAGATTAAAAATAAAATAACCTATTCCTCTCACGTTTGTTCGAGTATTTATTTCGTGAAAGTTAATAATTGTTATATAAATATACTTTCTTTCGAATAAACATGGGTGGCGGTGATAAGTCGGAAAATTGTGACAAGAATCGTGTTGGTCGCGATTATGCATTTGTTAGATTAGAGTATATACAGAATTCCGACTTGCAGGGTTATTGTATACAAGATGTGAACAACATCGAGAAGGATTTTCATGCTTTTCAGGTTGATTTACTCGCTTCTTTACCCAGCGGTAAGAGGACAAATGTGTTAGAAGTGTCGTCACAGTTTGAAAAACTAGTGAAATCAATTAAATTACGTTTAACGGAAAAAAGTGAAGAACTTAAACCTGCTGTTCTAAATAATAGTGCCAGTAATCATTTTAGTGTAGGTGTTAGATTACCCAAAATAAATATCGTACCTTTTGACTCCAAAATTGAACATTGGGTATCGTTCATACAGATTTTTGACTCCTTGATTCACAACAAAGACATCCCCGCTGTCGAGAAATTTCATTACCTCTTAACAAGTGTTAGTGGTCATGCATTTAATTTAATTAAAAATTATCCGTTGTGTGATGACAACTATTTAATAGCATATAACACTTTAAAAACTTATTATGATAAAAAGAGGGTTATCGCTACCATTTTTTATGAAAAATTATTGAACTGTGAATCAGTGAAGTCAAAAAATCCTACAGAATTAAATAGAGTTTGTCGAACATTCAAAGAAAATTTAGAAATATTGTCAAAATATGATTTGCCGGACAAGAATTTCATGTTGTTCCACTCCTTGTGGTCAAAGTTGGATGTGGCCACAAAAGAAGCCTTCGAATTGCAACTGCACTCAAATGCTGAAATACCACTGTATGATGACTTGATTTCTTTTATTGAAAAGCGTGGTCAAGCATTGCAAAACTCTATGGGTGTGATATCTGAAGACCTTGGAAAGCCGGCAAAGAATATTAAGCCTAAATCATCATCATCATTTGTCGTGCCACCTTTGAGTACCTGTGCCATATGTGCGGCTCCAGGTCATAAATTAGAACATTGTACAAAGTTTTTAAAATTGTCTCCGTTTGATAGATTCACTCAGGTGAAGGAGAAAAAATTGTGCATTAATTGTTGTCGTCCGTCTCATTCGGTAAAAAATTGCAAATCTTTGGTATCCTGTGGTACTTGTAAAAACAAACACCATACTTTATTACATTTTGATAAAAGTAATGAGGTGGAGCCTACTAGTTCACCTAGTACTCAAGTTACATTGGCTGTTCCAAACTTAAATTCACAAGCCTTGTTCTCAACAGCTATTGTATTAATTAAAAATAAATTTAATAAATTGGTACCCATTCGAATGCTTATAGATAATGCCAGTGCTTGCAATTTCATGACTTTGAAATGTGCAAAGGCACTTGGAATACCAATAAAAAATAGATTGGACTCGGTGAATGGCATCGGCCAAACATCAACTAATGCTGTTGGAGTTATTGATTGTGAGATATTCCCTTCGAATGGTGATTTCTCATGTAGTTTTTCGTTTGAAGCATTTGTGCTTCCTAAAATATGTGCTGATATGCCAGCAGAACCACTTGATGTCTCATCTTGGAGGCATCTTAAGGATTTAGACCTTGCTGATCCAACTTTCGATAAATCTGGACCAATCGACATGCTAGTTAATGTCAAGATTTTCGCTGCAGCGCTTCAACCTGGTATTGTCAAGGGTAATGAAGATCAACCTATTGCTGTCAGCACTGTTTTCGGCTGGATAGTGATGGGCGAATGCTCAACTGATATTAACACATATCGTTCTCGCGGTCGTAAGGGTCCCAGTAAGGAGTGCTTTCTCGTGTCGTGTCTTTCATTGGACAATAATATCAAGCGCTTCTGGGAGTTGGAAAGTGTTGAGTCTCCGAAACAAGTAATATTCTCGAAATCGGAATTGTCGTGCGAAAAGCAGATGGAAACTTCATATCATCGTAATTCTGAGGGCAGGATGGTAGTACCCTTAACCTTCGTCAACCCTCAGGACAAACCCAGGTTTTCAAACTCTCGGGAGATTGCTCTCAAGCGTTTCTTAAATCTAGAGAGGAAGTTTAAATTAAATCCTCACTTTCAGACAGCTTATGTCAATTTCATGAATGACTATTTGGAGTCTGGTCACATGGAGGAAGTTGACCCTCCTTTGTCGTGTGAAGGTCGCTTTTATTATGTACCACATCATGGAATTTTACGCCCCCACTCTGTCACCACCCCTCTTCGTTCTGTATATGACGCTAGTGCAAAGGACTCTGTAGGGAAATCTCTGAATGACACATTGCTGCCAGGCCCTAAACTGCAAAATAATATATTCGACTTGTTAGTTAGATTTCGTTGGCATGCAATAGTGTTCACTGGAGACATTAAGCAGATGTACCGTCAGTTCCTTGTCGATCTCGAAGACTGTGATTATCAGCGCATCCTCTGGCGGCCATCAGCTGATGACCCTGTGAAAGATTATCGCTTGCTCACAGTGACTTACGGTGTTTCCTGTGCTCCTTATCAGGCGCTCTGGTGTATATCCAAGTTGGCGAAGGAGTTTTCGTCTCGTGCTCCTCATGGTGCTGCAGTGTTGGGAAGGGATGCGTATGTCGATGACATCGTGTCAGGTGCAGACTCGGTCGAAAATGCGTTGGTGTTACGTAAACAGCTGGTGGAAATCTTGTCGTCTGCTCAGCTTCACTTGCGTAAATGGACTTCCAATAGTCCTGAATTTCTAGAAAGCTTGCCAGGTTCGGAGCTTTATTCTGAGCAACTTCATAATTTTGAAGATGTTCATGATTTGTCGTTAAAAATTCTCGGTCTGTCGTGGCTTCCACAGGAAGATAATTTCACATTTAAAACATCGTTAAATGATTGTCGTTGTACGAAGCGGTCAATTCTCTCGGACATCGCTCGTATCTTTGATCCTCTGGGTCTATTATCGCCAGTTGTATTCTTTGCAAAATATTTAATACAACTTCTGTGGGTCTCTGGTGTCGATTGGGATACCGAAGCTCCCATCACCATCACTCAAGAATGGCGTAAGTTCAAATCACAACTGTCGGATTTGAATTCATTGTCCATTCCTCGGAGAATGATTGTATCGTTTACATCACTACAACTCCACGGTTTCTGTGACGCTTCGGAGAAGGGTTATTGTGCTGTCATTTATTGTCGTGTCGTTCAGAATGACGGTTCTATTGTCGTGCGCCTGTGCTGCGCTAAATCCAAGGTGGCTCCTCTCCGTAAATGCTCAGTACCAAGGTTGGAGTTGCTAGCTGCTGTTTTACTGTCGGACTTGGTCATGTCGTTTCGGGAAGCTTTGAAAGATTTTCACATGTTTGATGATATCTATGCGTGGTCAGATTCCACTGTCACTCTGACTTGGATTCGTTCGTGTCCATCAAAGTGGAAAACCTTCGTAGCCAATAGGGTTACACACATACAGGAAAACGTTCGCCCTGACTGTTGGAAACACGTTGCTGGTGCGGACAATCCTGCAGACTGCGGTTCTCGCGGCTTACTTCCAGCTGATTTAATCCAGCATCCGCTATGGTGGGCGGGGCCGATCTGGTTGTCTAATCCTCAAGAGTCATGGCCGCAATCGGAGATCCTTCCTGATCAGTCCGCTTCGAATGAGCAGAAAATTTATAGTCTGTTCACAGCCTCCAATGTAGCTATCATAGACAATATCTTAAATAGATTCTCGTCTTTGCAGCGCATATTGCATATTCTCGCCTATTGTTTTCGATATATGCACAACTTGCAAAACCGAACTTCGAAAAATATCGAACCAAATTTATCGTCTGATGAAATCCTAAGGGTTATGCATTTTCTTGTAAAACACGTTCAAGAACAAGTTTTCGCCTCGGAAATTCGTTGCTTGTCGATAGATAAGTCACCACACCCTTTACCAAAACCTCTGCGAAAATTGTCGCCATTCTTGGATGAGCTTGGGTTGTTAAGGGTGGGCGGTCGCCTTTCCAAAGGGAATTTAACATTCGACGTTAAACATCCGCTCTTATTGCCTCGTGAGCATAGGCTGACGACGTTAATAATTCAGGATTATCATCACCGGTTTATGCACCCTGGATTGCAAACTTTGCAGAATTTACTAGCCCAAGAATTTTGGATTTTGTCAGCTAAACGGGCAATAAATTCAGTGATTTCATCCTGCATGAAATGCTTTCGTTCTCGACCCAAGGTGGCTTCGCCTCCTATGATGGGTAATTTACCATCGTTTCGAATAAATCAAATTAAACCTTTTTCGTCCTCGGCAGTAGACTACGCGGGTCCCTTCGACATTAGTATGGCTCGCGGTCGTGGTCTGCGCACATACAAATCGTACATTTGCGTTTTCGTGTGTACTGCCACCAAGGCAATACATTTCGAACTCGTTTCCGAGCTCACGTCTGAAGCTTATCTGGCCGCTCTCCGTCGATTTATTTCTCGACGCGGTCGTTGCTCCAGGTTAATCTCGGATCAAGGGAGAAACTTTGTCGGTGCATCCAATATGCTACAAGATTTGATGGTTAAGGCTTCGCACGCAGAGAAAATTAACTTTGTTTTTAACCCACCTGGTAGCCCACATTTCTCTGGGTTAGCTGAGGCTGGCGTGAAGTCTGTGAAAACCCACCTTTCTCGTGTGATCGGTTCACAGCGACTTACTTTTGAAGAGTTCTATACTGTCTTAACTCAGATAGAGGCAATGCTAAACTCGAGACCTCTGTCTCCTATCAGTTCAGATCCTAACGATTTGTCTGTGTTGACCCCTGGTCACTTCCTCACTTTGGAACCACTCACCATATTACCGGAAGGAAATATGGTCGATGTGAAACTTGGTCCTCTTCAGCGATGGAAGCTGCTACAAAAGATCCACCAGGATTTCTGGCGCAAGTGGCAAGTAGAATACTTGCACACATTGCAACAACGCCACAAATGGTTCAACAACCAGCAAAACATTGTCGTCGGCATGCTCGTGCTAATTGTCAATGAGCAATGTAGCCCCATGAAATGGAAACTAGGCCGAGTCATCCAACTTCATCCTGGGACTGATGGGATTTGTCGCGTCGTTACAGTTCGTACCGAATCAGGCGAACTTAAACGACCAGTAGTCAAGCTGTGTCCCTTACCTTTACAAAATTAACTCTCAAATCACTAAGTAATAAAAAATAGTTTAATAGTATCGTTTTGAATATCGTAAAATAAATTTAAATTTAAGTGTAGTTAAATAGCACAAACCCTAGAACACTATGCACTGGTGTGTCCTATGTTACCTCTCGTTTAAAATATCAATCTTTCGTAAAATACATGGTATTTTGGCGGGCGGAATGTTTAGAATTGTTCCATGATTTTAGATAATTTCGCCTGGCAACATACTTGCCTTGAACTTAAAAAAAAAAAAAAAAACGTTCAATGAGTTGTCATTAATCTTTCGGTGCGATAGCACGTACTCTTTTTTCGTAAATTCAAAGTATTCAAATCTTTCGTATCGAGCAGTTGATTATCGTATAAAATCTTTGCTTTCAACTGTGTGTGAACGTCGAAGAAGGCAGAGCCGTTGGAGGAAGCACGAGTCTTTGCATCTCGCTGGAGCTGGTTAACGGTAAACCTTTGCCGAAGGTAAGTTTGAACGAGCCAACGGTGAGGAGCCTATACCAGCCGCTACAGCCGAGATCTGCGCTATCTTCTGCAGATCACAAAGGTACGTGTTTCATACAGCTGATAAGCCTTCCACACCAAGTCCCACATTTCTTTTCGTTTCGTGAAAACTTTGAACTTTAAAACTTAATTATAAAAAAATACAGTCCACATCGAAGAAATAATCATACAATCATATTGCAATTTTTCGTTTTAATCTAAATAAGACTTATTTTTACAAAATTTTTGTTAATTCCGGAACTAGTTCCGGAATTCCGGAATTGAAGTATAGTATCGGAAATCAGTTCCGGAACTGAAAATGGTCCGATATTGCAAGCCCTAATTGTAACACCTCATTTTGCGTCGGGAATTAAATACAGGCCCCTAATAGGTTACAAGTTGTATAGGTGCCTACATTTTTAATCGTCAGTTCAAAAACTGCTTAATACCTATTTATTTTACTACTAATTTTTATTTAAGACGTTTCTACTTCATTCCTACGAAATTCCTTCTGTAATTTGACGCACCGCCCTGTCTACATAGTACCCCAACTACGTTTATCCGCTGCCCTGCGGCCGGCCGCGCATTTATGACGTCAGCGCCGCTCCGATTTATTTTAACAATAACCATTTCGAAAATTGTAGGAAATGCTTAGAGTATACATAGGGGATTTTTTTGGTATTGTGCCAAAACTAATTATTGACAAGAGGTACATAAAAAAAATTAAATGTAGAATTAATGCGCCTGCACGTAAATCAGTTAAAACTGTAAAAAAAATAGTTAGCATTGAGTCACTGACGTAATTTTTTCTTTGGATGAGTATAATAATTGTCGGGTCATTATAGTAAAAAATCACCATTTGTTTAATTTCTGTTTGATTGTTATGAATTTTTAAAATAATTTTATTTTTTCTGACTATATCTACGATTATTCAGTGGTGACTTTTTAAAATATTGTCTTAAATATTCAGTTAGGCCCCTCGGATAATAAATCCCTACTGTAGGATTTATTGTTTCTTTTTATTAAACAAGTAAATCTTAATATTGATTTTATGAAAAAACCTCCACACATTTATCAGGGATAATTAGATTCATATATTCACAAAACGATGTTTTATCATATTCCTGAAATAAATATACTGTAGGATTTAATGTAATTTTCTCGAACAAGTTAAAGTTTAGCTCCCCGACTATATACAATAAATTATCAGTGTTAAAAAATAGGTGTATTCCCGTTGCCAGTTTTGGGACGCAGAATGACACTCAAGGAGATTTTTTGAAAATTAGTTCAAGTTTCAGAACTAGTAGTACTTAATAGTAGCATTTAGTACTATACAGGGTGTTTTTTTTTCGACCGTTCAAATTCTACGTAGTGAATGTGTAGGTCATACTGACCAACTTTTACTATGGAGACAAAGTCGAAATCGCGAAAAAAAAATCAGCTGTTTCATACATTTCGGCCGGCGTAATGCCGCCAATTTGTATGAAACAGCTGATTTTTTTTTCGCGATTTCGACTTTGTCCCCATAGTAAAAGTTGGTGAGTATGACCTACACATTCACTACGTAGAATTTGAACGGTCGAAAAAAAAAACACCCTGTATTACGTATAATTTCAAAAATTATCAACATTTTAAAATTGCCAAAAAGTTCTTATTTTGAGTCCCAAAAGTTCACAGGTATTGGGAATACACTTGTTTTTTGGCCATGCTGTATAGCTATATTAGCTGCACTATCCCTAGCGTTACCTTCTCGTGCCGCTTGCTGTCCTTGCGCTTCTTCCACGACTTGCGCAGGTTGCCCAGCCCTGGCTTGTCGAGGCCGGGTTGGCGACCGCTGCCGTCACATCTAGCTGGGCATTTTCGCGAGAAGAGATACAAAAACTTATTTTTCTGAAACAGGTAAATTTTATGTTTTTCCTGCTCAGAATCACGAGCTCTTTCGATGCTACTAGAAGAAAAAAAGTGTCCCAACTTTTTGTTTCTATTACGTAACCGTTTTTCAAACACTTTGTAAAGCGGTTACAAAGTGGAGAGCATGTAAAATGTATGAAAAATGTGGGACCATTTTTTTCTTGTACTTTTTTTCTCCTAGATTGAAAGAACTCGTTATTCTGAGTAGGAAAAACATTAAAATAACCTACCTTAAAAAAAATTTTTTTTGGATCTCTTCTCGCGAAAATGCCCAACTAGAAACTATACCTTCGAAGTCGTCCTGAACGAAGTCCCAGCCGGGCCGGTGGTCGGGCTCGGCGCTTCTTCCACGACTTGCGCAGGTTGCCCAGCCCTGGCCTGTCGAGGCCGGGTTGGCGACCGCTGCCGTCACATCTAGCTACACTATACCTTAGGGTGCTTCTTATTTTTGCAATTTTGTAGGATGTTCGAACCAATAAAGGAGCTCTTTGCTCTCGCGATTGCATTTTTCTATGGGGCACCCTCTCATTTTGTTATTTGATAAGTAATCCATATTGGGATCGCTACCGAAGTAATAAAAAAACGACTAATCATTTAGCCTTTCTTGAACTTCGTACTTCGGTAGCGACCCCTAATTTTTGTTTATAATAATTGAAAAAAAAAAAAACGAATATGGTTTACTTATCAAATAACAAAATGAGAGGGTGCCCCATAGAAAATTGCAATCGGGAGAGCAAAGAGCTCCTTCATTGGTTCGAACATCCTACAAAATTGCAAAAATAAGAAGTACCCTACTATACCTTCGAAGTCGTCCTGAACGAAGTCCCAGCCGGGCCTCAAGGGAGGTAAGTACAGAATTACTAACGAGAGTGTTAGAAGCCCGAGGCCATAGGCGGAGGGATTTTAATGACTCAAGTTAGTATTCCGCTTACCGACCGTGATGCATACGTTTTTCATCACCCTTGCCGACAAAAAACAAATAAGACAAAATATTATTAATTGACGTACTGACATTTCTATTACTCCCTAGGGAATTTCACATTTATATTACTCCCGCTATGCATGCAAGCAATGGCGCGCTTAGACAGCAAGTGTGATGAAAATAGACGGATTGATCCAAGAGGTTTTAGTATTGTACTCGTATAAAGGTATTTTCACTTTTAGGGGCACCCAATTAGCATAAGATTATAAAACCTTAGTTGCAGTCAGGTTTGTAACGACAATTAAGTACGATGTATTTAGAAATTTAAATTTTATCGGAGTTTTCGTATTACAATATCACTTTTAATTTATAAAATTAACACTAAAACTGAGTCTTTATTGAAATTTAGTGCTTAATTGTCGTTAGAAAACTGACTGAAGTGACTACACTATACCTTCGAAGTCGTCCTGAACGAAGTCCCAGCCGGGCCGGTGGTCGGGCTCGGCGGGCGAGGGCGCGCGCTCCTCGGTGGGCGAGTGTCGCTTGCTGTCCTTGCGCTTCTTCCACGACTTGCGCAGGTTGCCCAGCCCTGGCCTGTCGAGGCCGGGTTGGCGACCGCTGCCGTCACATCTAGCTACACTATACCACAGCGTAACACTATACCGGTATCCGTGTTACCCGCAGACACGTGTACACGAATCCTTAGCACCGGCGGTACTAAGAACCCGAACGACACGAAACGCCAAGAAACGTTTCCAACTTAGAAACGTTTCCAAGCGCGGGTCCGCGGATCTACTTAGAAACTTTTCCAAGCTTGAGTCTTGCGGATCCATTACAATTGAATATTTGAAAAACCTATGTTTTTATTAGTAAAAAGTCTGAAACAAAAAAATACCAACCGAAAAATTCGCAGTTTTTTACGAATTACGCAGCTAGAAATTTTCTTTGTTGCAGGTTAAATGCGGTTCAATACTATGTTCAAATATAAAAGCGTACCTATATTTTAGATTGCCACTGCCACTACACATTGAGGGCGGATCAGACACAGGTACTCGGGTATCCGTGTCTTAATTACACGGTTCCTAATGAAACGTTTCCAACGGGTAAGAAACCCGTTTCCCGGTAGCAAAGAAACGGGTACACGGAAACGGGTACACGAAACCCGGACACGACCGAGAGCCCTAAGCTACACTATACCTTCGAAGTCGTCCTGAACGAAGTCCCAGCCGGGCCGGTGGTCGGGCTCGGCGGGCGAGGGCGCGCGCTCCTCGGTGGGCGAGTGTCGTTTGCTGTCCTTGCGCTTCTTCCACGACTTGCGCAGGTTGCCCAGCCCTGGCTTGCTGTCGTCGAGGCTGGGTTGGCGACCGCTGCCGTCACATCTAGCTACACTATACCTTCGAAGTCGTCCTGAACGAAGTCCCAGCCGGGCCGGTGGTCGGGCTCGGCGGGCGAGGGCGCGCGCTCCTCGGTGGGCGAGTGCCGTTTGCTGTCCTTGCGCTTCTTCCACGACTTGCGCAGGTTGCCCAGCCCTGGCCTGTCGAGGCCGGGTTGACGACCGCTGCCGTCACATCTAGCTACACTATACTTATACTATGTCGATTATACTTATACTTACTTATATTTACACTATACTTATACTTTTTATGTCGATTATTGTTCCACAAAATATGCCAGAAACTCCTATATTAGACGTTCAATGCGTAACCACAACATACTTTTTAACGATATTGATATGTTTTCCCTAAGTTTAAATTGTTTTAAAAAACAAATTTCTGGCAGATTGTTCAGCATTTAAAGATATTCCTCCTTTGTAAAGTTTTTTGTTACTTACGATACTTTAAACCTGTCAGCGTGTGTGCTGCACTTACCTACAGTTTTATTAAGTAATTTTTGGTTTTTGAATATGTATTTACTTAATTATTATTTCTATTAAGGAAACTCCAGGTTTAGTCCAGTTGTAATTAAATTTACTGTAATGTATGTTGTATAACCGTTTGTTTCTCAATAAATAAAAATAAAACTATACCTTCGAAGTCGTCCTGAACGAAGTCCCAGCCGGGCCGGTGGTCGGGCTCGGCGCTTCTTCCACGACTTGCGCAGGTTGCCCAGCCCTGGCTTGCTGTCGTCGAGGCTGGGTTGGCGACCGCTGCCGTCACATCTAGCTACACTATACCACAGCGTAACACTATACCGGTATCCGTGTTACCCGCAGACACGTGTACACGAATCCTTAGCACCGGCGGTACTAAGAACCCGAACGACACGAAACGCCAAGAAACGTTTCCAACTTAGAAACGTTTCCAAGAGCGGGTCCGCGGATCTACTTAGAAACTTTTCCAAGCTTGAGTCTTGCGGATCCATTACAATTGAATATTTGAAAAACCTATGTTTTTATTAGTAAAAAGTCTGAAACAAAAAAATACCAACCGAAAAATTCGCAGTTTTTTACGAATTACGCAGCTAGAAATTTTCTTTGTTGCAGGTTAAATGCGGTTCAATACTATGTTCAAATATAAAAGCGTACCTATATTTTAGATTGCCACTGCCACTACACATTGAGGGCGGATCAGACACAGGTACTCGGGTATCCGTGTCTTAATTACACGGTTCCTAATTAAACGTTTCCAACGGGTAAGAAACCCGTTTCCCGGTAGCAAAGAAACGGGTACACGGAAACGGGTACACGAAACCCGGACACGACCGAGAGCCCTAAGCTACACTATACCTTCGAAGTCGTCCTGAACGAAGTCCCAGCCGGGCCGGTGGTCGGGCTCGGCGGGCGAGGGCGCGCGCTCCTCGGTGGGCGAGTGTCGTTTGCTGTCCTTGCGCTTCTTCCACGACTTGCGCAGGTTGCCCAGCCCTGGCTTGCTGTCGTCGAGGCTGGGTTGGCGACCGCTGCGTCACATCTAGCTACACTATACCTTCGAAATGGTCCTGCACGAAATCCCGCTTGCTGTCCTTGCGCTTCTTCCACGACTTGCGCAGGTTAACCAGCCCGAGAATCCATAAGTTGGAGCGAAAGGCCGATAACGGAACTCCCTCTCGCACGTATGTTTTTCCATCTACCGGTCGCCTCAGACCAATGTTGTGGCCAGGCCATAAGGCGGGAAGTAATGCTATCTTGCTTGACGCACTTTTTAATAGTACATTGTGCATCAAGGAAGGTAAGTACGGAATTACTAACGAGAGTGTTAGAAGCCCGACGCCATAGGCGGAGGGATTTTAATGACTCAAGTTAGTATTCCGCTTACCGACCGTGATGTATACAATGTTTTTCATCACCCTTGCCGACAAAAAACAAATAAGACAAAATATTATTAATTGACGTACTGACATTTCTATTACTCCCTAGGGAATTTCACATTTATATTACTCCCGCTATGCATGCAAGCAATGGCGCGCTTAGACAGCAAGTGTGATGAAAATAGACGGATTGATCCAAGAGGTTTTAGTATTGTACTCGTATAAAAGTATTTTCACTTTTAGGGGCACTCAATTAGCATAAGATTATAAAACCTTAGTTGCAGTCAGGTTTGTAACGGCAATTAAGTACGATGTATTTAGAAATTTAAATTTTATCGGAGTTTTCGTATTACAATATCACTTTTAATTTATAAAATTAACACTAAAACTGAGTCTTTATTGAAATTTAGTGCTTAATTGTCGTTACAAAATTGACTGGAGTGACTACACTATACCTTCGAAGTCGTCCTGAACGAAGTCCCAGCCGGGCCGGTGGTCGGGCTCGGCGGGCGAGGGCGCGCGCTCCTCGGTGGGCGAGTGTCGCTTGCTGTCCTTGCGCTTCTTCCACGACTTGCGCAGGTTGCCCAGCCCTGGCTTGCTGTCGAGGCTGGGTTGGCGACCGATGCCGTCACACATCTCATCATCATCATCACATCAGCCGAAAGACGTCCACTGCTGAACATAGGCCTCCCCCAAAGATTGCCACAATGACTGGTCCTGCGCCACCCGCATCCAGCGGACTCCCGCGACCTTCACCAGGTCATCGGTCCACCTTGTGGGGGGCCTACCCACGCTACGTCTTCCGGTACGTGGCCGCCACTCAAGAACCTTCCCGCCCCAACGGCCATCGGTTCTACGCGCAATGTGCCCCGCCCAGTGCCACTTCAGTTTAGCGATTCGGAGAGCTATTTCGGTTACTTTGGTTCTGCTGCGGATGGTCTCATTTTTAATCCGATCACGCAGAGAGACTCCTAGCATAGCCCTCTCCATTGCCCTTTGGGTGACTTTGAGCCTTTTTATGAGGCCCATTGTAAGCGGCCACGTTTCAGTACCGTATGTCATCACTGGCAACACACGCTGATTAAAGACTTTCGTCTTCAAACACGTCACACATCTAGCTACACTATACCTTCGAAGTCGTCCTGAACGAAGTCCCAGCCGGGCCGGTGGTCGGGCTCGGCGCTTCTTCCACGACTTGCGTAGCGAATGTCGTGGCCAGGCCATAAGGCGGGAAGTAATGCTATCTTGCTTAACGCACTTTTTAATAGTACATTGTGCATCAAGGGAGGTAAGTACGGAATTACTAATGAGAGTGTTAGAAGCCCGACGCCATAGGCGGAGGGATTTTAATGACTCAAGTTAGTATTCCGCTTACCGACCGTGATGCATACAATGTTTTTCATCACCCTTGCCGACGAAAAACAAATAAGACAAAATATTATTAATTGACGTACTGACATTTCTATTACTTCCTAGGGAATTTCACATTTATATTACTCCCGCTATGCATGCAAGCAATGGCGCGCTTAGACAGCAAGTGTGATGAAAATAGACGGATTGATCCAAGAGGTTTCAGTATTGTACTCGTATAGAGGTATTTTCACTTTTAGGGGCACCCAATTAGCATAAGATTATAAAACCTTAGTTGCAGTCAGGTTTGTAACGGCAATTAAGTACGATGTATTTAGAAATTTAAATTTTATCGGAGTTTTCGTATTACAATATCACTTTTAATTTATAAAATTAACACTAAAACTGAGTCTTTATTGAAATTTAGTGCTTAATTGTCGTTACAAAAGTGACTGAAGTGACTACACTATACCTTCGAAGTCGTCCTGAACGAAGTCCCAGCCGGGCCGGTGGTCGGGCTCGGCGCTTCTTCCACGACTTGCGCAGGTTGCCCAGCCCTGGCCTGTCGAGGCCGGGTTGGCGACCGCTGCGTCACATCTAGCTACACTATACCTTAGGGTGCTTCTTATTTTTGCAATTTTGTATGATGTTCGAACCAATAAAGGAGCTCTTTGCTCTCGCGATTGCATTTTTCTATGGGGCACCCTCTCATTTTGTTATTTGATAAGTAATCCATATTTTTTTTTTTTCAATTATTATAAACAAAAATTAGGGGTCGCTACCGAAGTAATAAAAAAACGACTAATCATTTTGCCTTTCTTGAACTTCGTACTTCGGTAGCGACCCCTAATTTTTGTTAATAATAATTGAAAAAAAAAAAACGAATATGGTTTACTTATCAAATAACAAAATGAGAGGGTGCCCCATAGAAAATTGCAATCGGGAGAGCAAAGAGCTCCTTCATTGGTTCGAACATCCTACAAAATTGCAAAAATAAGAAGCACCCTAGTATACCTTCGAAGTCGTCCTGAACGAAGTCCCAGCCGGGCCGGTGGTCGGGCTCGGCGCTTCTTCCACGACTTGCGCAGGTTGCCCAGCCCTGGCCTGTCGAGGCTGGGTTGGCGACCGCTGCGTCACACATCTCATCATCATCATCATCATAACATCAGCCGAAAGACGTCCACTGCTGAACATAGGCCTCCCCCAAAGATTGCCACAATGACCGGTCCTGCGCCACCCGCATCCAGCGGACTCCCGCGACCTTCACCAGGTCATTGGTCCACCTTGTGGGGGGCCTACCCACGCTACGTCTTCCGGTACGTGGCCGCCACTCAAAAACCTTCCCGCCCCAACGGCCATCGGTTCTACACGCAATGTGCCCCGCCCACTGCCACTTCAGTTTAGCGATTCGGAGAGCTATTTCGGTTACTTTGGTTCTGCTGCGGATGGTCTCATTTTTAATCCGATCACGCAGAGAGACTCCTAGCATAGCCCTCTCCATTGCCCTTTGGGTGACTTTGAGCCTTCTTATGAGGCCCATTGTAAGCGGCCACGTTTCAGTACCGTATGTCATCACTGGCAACACACTGATTAAAGACTTTCCTCTTCAAACACGTTACACATCTAGCTACACTATACCTTCGAAGTCGTCCTGAACGAAGTCCCAGCCGGGCCGGTGGTCGGGCTCGGCGGGCGAGGGCGCGCGCTCCTCGGTGGGCGAGTGTCGCTTGCTGTCCTTGCGCTTCTTCCACGACTTGCGCAGGTTGCCCAGCCCTGGCTTGCTGTCGTCGAGGCTGGGTTGGCGACCGCTGCCGTCACATCTAGCTACACTATACTGTAGCGGTAACTCGCTAACCGCTCCGCTCCGCTCATGGCGCTTGGATCATCTGCTAGACGCGCGGACACAAAGGAGAAGCGCATACGTCATCACCCGCCGTCGCCGGCCACTCGCTCCGATACCGCGTTCATATGCACCCGCGCATTGAATTGTATAGCTGCCGCTTGTTACGCACACTCAAAATTTGTAGCTCATATTTGCTTTTACCTTTTATTATAATTTAAACGTGAAGTTGCTTATCATTTCGCTTCTCCGCTATCGCTCGTTAGAGACTTTACATCTCTTGTTATTATTATTATATTTCAATTTGTTTAAAATCAATTTTTTTTTTTTTTTTTTAATGCATGTTAGTTGTAAGATGTACCATCATTGTTTGAAAAAATTATTCCCGCCAAGTTTCTTACCGGTTCTTCTTGGGTCAGCGGTGTAGGGTTCGAACCGGAAGTAGTTTTTATATCTAGACGATTCAAAAGAGTTTGTTGCTATTCCAATTTGAATAAAGAATTATTTGACTTTGACTTTGCTCCATCTAGTATATATAGATTGCTTGTAGTGACTACAACGGTTACTATACCTTCGAAGTCGTCCTGAACGAAGTCCCAGCCGGGCCGGTGGTCGGGCTCGGCGGGCGAGGGCGCGCGCTCCTCGGTGGGCGAGTGTCGCTTACTGTCCTTGCGCTTCTTCCACGACTTGCGCAGGTTGCCCAGCCCTGGCTTGCTGTCGTCGAGGCTGGGTTGACGGCCGATGCCGTTGCTGTTACAATTTTTGTTTTTTATAATAGTACATGATGGAAGATGGCGAGACGACCTGGACGCGTTTTATCCGAATTGGCGGGAGAAATGTGACGACCGGGCCGAATGGAGGAAAAGAGGGGAGGCCTTTGCCCAGCAGTGGGACACTAAACCAGGCTAATATAAAATAAAATAAAAAAATAATAGTACATTATTATCAAACCGGATTCAGAAAGGGATTCTAAAGTACTGTTGACAGAACAAATGACACAACATTTACCAAGAAAAGACTTGTTTATAGATGTAGTGAGTGATTAATAATTAATCTATTGTCTGTACATAAATTTCTGCACTTAAACTATTAATCGTCGGCTGACAAGCAAAACTCACTATAAAAACTGTCACTACTCTTAGCAACCTCTTATGTCAGTATTAAATCAGAACCGAGATAGGAGCTTCATTTCAAGTAGGTATTTGTTACTTAGTGAGTTTTACTTGTCAGCCGACGTAATATAACTATGAATATATATCCTAGATTGACTTATACGGTGTTGTGACAACAGTACTTTCGAATCCCATTCTAATCGCGGTTTGATAATACTATCGAGGCCGAGATAGACGGCCGAGCGAAGCGAATCCGGATAGATCTGAGGCGGTTAAGCCCAAATATCTGGCTGAGGTATGAATAGTGCTTTTATCAAAAATGCAATGAAATAAATAACAAAAACATCAAAGTTTTATTTTCATATCATAAGCA
Organism: Thaumatotibia leucotreta; assembly: GCA_025490895.1. Lineage (NCBI taxonomy): Eukaryota > Metazoa > Arthropoda > Insecta > Lepidoptera > Tortricidae > Thaumatotibia > Thaumatotibia leucotreta. Next base: position 34,896 of record JALPQI010002890.1, on the reverse strand, counting down.
TAGTATCGCATAGTGACAGAATGTTATGATGCCTGTGCCACAAATTTATGTGGAATGGAATTAAAAAAGAGCACTTTGCTGGCCAAGGCCTTAAGATTTGTATTAAATTCTATTAACGACCTCTTGTCCTAGTCGCACTAAAACATCATACTTCGCAGCCCCTTCGCATAAGGAATAAAACAACAATATTTCATTGCATGTTTGAGTAATAGTACATTATTAAAAAAGTCAGGAAATAAGGGGAGGCAGGCTAAGTAGATAATACCCTCCTTTCTTCTTGGCAAGGTTTGTACAGTGCTTTTCTCGAACTTGTAATGAGAATAAAAATACTAATCAGTCAAAGTATTATTTATTCCAATAGGACCAGCAACGAGCACTTTTGAATCATTTACACCGAGAAGAATCAGGCAAGAAATTCAGTGGGACTGATTTTTTCATATAATAATACATCTTACTGATAACATGCATTAAAAAAACCTTAATATAATTATGTAGTTTCATGTATTCAAAGGGTTACACCGCAATACAGCTAATATCTTTCTAGAAACTTATAAAAAAATGCTGTTTGAGGCAATTTTTACCAGTGACTTATTAATTACGGTGTTAGGTACTAACCTGTCTCCATTTTCGGGCAAATGTAGCCTCGCCCGGTCGCTGAGCGCGCGACAAGTCTCGCGAATGTTGTCTAAGATACACACAAGTAGCTCGTGGGCATCTTGCTGTCGGTTACCTGTTGAAAGAAGTGTTAGAAGCTTATTTTAACCTCGTACGACCAATGTACATTACAATGTATAGTCCATTTCAGATACGAAGGCCCGATGCCACACGAAACTTTTGTTATTTAATTGGTCCATTACAAATTGGACCGTGTCGTCCACCGATGTATGTAAAGAATATCACGCCACAAAAGAGTCTGGCCAGGTATCTTTTGTTATCACTGATCCTATTATTCATGCCTAATGACTTTGACAAGTGGAATCGAGCCGTCGTATTTGAAATGGACTTTAAATAGTTGTTGCAATCAAATTTTAATCTTTCATGAACTAATTAAAGTAGAATTTCTTTTGTTTCATTGGTTTTTGAAACAAATGAGTTTTTTACCAATTTACATACAGAGCAAGGTTAAAAAAATTAGGAAAAACTATGGTGGGCCTTAAAGTTAAATTTGAAGGATGTTGCTCAGTTATAATTTAACTAGGGACACATACCCAACTGCAATACGTGGTTTGAGGTAAATTTTTGATTAACATCTTAAAGATGAAGAGTCCTTACGGTGCATACATGATTTAGATTCATCTGTCAGTGTTTCCGCACGACAGTGTCATCTTTAAGTTGCATTAGCGAGGGTCGATACTAGTGCCAGTAAAGCGCATAATTTTGTATCGGAATACCTGGATATTCGCCATACAAAAATATGCAGATTTGCATTTGACATCAGCAAATAGTCGCGATTCAAAGTTGAATATAACGGCTATTGAAGGAACTAGTAGCCCATACACTAAACAATAGACGCGTGTAATCTTACTCATTGTAAACATGGTCTCTGTTATTACCAGAGATCGGATAAATGTGCGTCATAGTTCGCAATAATGTGGACTCGAAACCTTTGATTGAATAATAAAACATTTTCAAAAAAATACCTATTTGACACCGCTAACTATGAAAACCTTAGTAAGTCTTCACCTTAAACCTTCGAAATCGAATTTCAAACATTATTCGTTTAATTATTCATTTAATCAACTTTGGAGTCATGTCCATATTATTACGAACAATGACGCACATTTGTCCGATCTCTGGTCATTACCAGGGATAGAAAATTCGCTTAGCATAGCGCTCGACACCAAAGGCGCCGTCCACAAAATAAATATAAAAGCATTCTACTTTGCAACCCCTAGTTATTACCTTCGAAGGTAGGGTTGACGTCTCTCAAAGCCGCAAGGAATGCATCAGCAGCGAACGGCTCTGGCGACGCGTCTGACGAATTGCTGTTGAAGCATTTGCTCTCCGCTGCGCGAAGGTTCAGATACGTCTCGTGGAGTTTCTCTGTTGCTATCTGTAGTATTCAGAAAAGCATGGATTAGTTCAAGGGCATGGTATTCAGTGATCTATATAATAATTAAGTTGAGCCACAATAATACCAACTGAAGTAATTCTTGAATTTCTTATATAAATTGCTGTAGGTATGTAAAAAAAATATAATATGTTATCATCTTTTCATTAATAATATAGAAGATGTTGGTAATTAATTAAGTTACAAATTCAGAAATACATAAACCATTGAAATGAGATTAGAAATAATGACACATTTAACTAATCTCATTTCACTTCCGGTCGGCACATAAAATTGACCTTAAATTGGATTATTCCCACTCTAATTAGTAAGTTTTGACATGATAAGACTATCATAATTTATTGATACACGCAATTAATAAATAATGTGTATTATTACGAGTATCACCAGTATTATCAATTATACACATGTATTATGGATATAGATATAGGTAATCATCATAATAAAAGATTGTCATCTCAATTGGTTAGTAACAAAATTACTTTTAATTTCTTTAGTTAGCCCATTAACTCGAAACAATATTTGTGTATAAGAGATAACAAGCACAAACGAAAAATTAGAAATGATGTCAGGGCAAAATAAGATAGAATGATATCAATGTTTGATAACACATTAGCCTTAATATTTTTTTAAACAGGTGTATCCAAAGATATGCTATGCTATATCGACACCATAGGTTCAACGCCAAAAACCGATATACAAGTCATGATCCACAGAGCAATATAGACTTAGGTCAGGTAGGCATGTCTGTAAAGTTCAAATTCAATTTTAAACTTTGGTGACATGACGTTTGGGGATAGTTGACAGTGGTTAGTATTCTATTTTGTTTATCATTGTTGTACAAGTATTATTTGTTTTATAAGTTATGTCAGTTATGATAATAAAATTATAAGTAAAAGTTAGTGTCATGTTATGATAATAAAAATGACTAAAGCAAAGGGTAATCCTATAAACTTTGATAAGACAAACACTCCAAATAATCATCTAATTATATATTGGAATACATTCTCCATTGGTTATTCAATTTAGCAATAAGCTATAAGGATTTGATATTGCATGAAGGGCAACTTGATTAAGTTTATTAGGATATAAAACCAGCACTTACCCTAATTTTGCTCTTCTCCAAACCATTCTCGGACTGTCCAAGTGAGAGCAGATCTTTGCTGCTCCATGATCTGGCACCGGAAGACGCAAGGCCAGCTGCACTTCTCCCTAGAGAGGAACTCTTCAGTCTTATACTGCCGAGTTTCTGCTCCACGCTAGCTAGGTCCGAGACAAGGTGGTGGAGGTTGTGTAGAAATCTTGGAGCATATCTATAAAGAAATTATCTAGTAAATATACAGTATTTTCATTTTCATCGCAGTGGCCTATCAAATATTATAAGTGGAAGAATTTCTTCAAAGGGAAGTGGAAAAAAGGGTTCAGTCACAGAAAAGGGGCCACAAATTTTGACAATTTTGCAGGTTAAATCATTTTACTGTAGGTAATTAGTAGAGGTAACTGAATTTATGAAGGATTCTTTTATACTTTAGCTAGTGGCATATGCTGAGTGGCATCCATTTTGGTGTTGTTTTTAGTTTAAGATGTATTTTAATTTAAGTTTACCTTTTTACACCAAATAAATGAATTCTATTCTATTCTATTCTATAAGTAACATTTACAATTTATGGCCAATAAATTAATCAAATGAGTGGATATAAACCCTACATTTCTTGTTGATATTTGTAAAACTAATCTATTTATAAAGGTCTTCTTAATACAATGATATTTTTATAGTTTCATTTGATTCAGTAGCAAGATACACTGACTAGTAATGTTTGTGTAATGTTCATTGGTTGATTGGTTGTAAGTGTAAGGCTAATAACAGTAAATTTTTAATCCATTCTTTCACCGACTTACCGCAAGGTATAAAGCACACTGTTGAGAAAGCAAGTGTTGCCGAGGTTGGAAAGGGTGGCAATGGGTATCTTGCGCTGCGTCCCATACTGATTATCATTGTGGTGGCCATTCAACATGGCAGTGCTTGACACAGGTGCGTTTTCTATTAGCAGCTCTATTTCCGGTGCAGATTTTAATACTAAAATTTCACAAATATATTAATACAAATTGTAGACCAAATCTGGTCAAAATGTTGCTTTCTGCAAACAAGATGAATAAATGACTAAAAAATTCATTTATGTTTTTCAAACATACATGTAATTTTATAGGGTGTGTAACACTTTTACTGACAATGAAAGAGTCAACCATTCAAGCACCCATTAATATCTCTCTTTCTGAATGCAACAACTAAAGACACTAATAAAATATAATGCACTATATTTTCTGGTGAGATATGCCTTCTGTTTAGTTTCTCATTGCTCTGAATTCTTAACACTAAATAAAAGTAGTATGCACACAGATAATTAAATATACCTTTTACTGATTGAATAAACATGACAAATACTTTCATAGTTTACATAACTTTACAAGTTAATGGTAGTTTTCATAGTAAAAATTACATAATAAACGTTAGACAACCAATACAGACGCATGCAAAATGTGTAGTTCATAACAATTGAATAAATCTAAATCAAAACATACCTGGCTTAGGTGATTCCGTTAAAGGCTTTAGTTTTTTAGCCGAATTCAAAGTAATGTTATAAGTGCCTTTGAATGGGCGCTTCGCCGGCCTGTTTTCTTTATTATCGTGATTACCGAACTTGCCAGGGACAGATTTCTCTTTCGGGTCTGCAAGTTGTCGGTCTTCGTTACTTAGATAAGTTGCATTTCTGTTCAAGGACAGTGAAAACTTTGCTTTTTCGACTCCTTTTTTCGTTTCAACCAAGTTAACTGGCATCTTCAGGATACCTGCGAAGTAGGAAGGGAATAGAAACATCAATTGGGCAAAATGCAGGGGCCACGACTTAGTAACTTTCCCGAGGCATGTCAAGGATTTTTGCCGGAGCCTCGGATTTTTTCTAGATAACTACTTACATTAACGTTTTCATTAGGTGTGTTGACTTACATTATATAGTAAGAAAAGATATTTTTCTATTAAACTACTGAAATAAACAGAAATTTAGGGAAAATTAACCGCGAGCACCTCCGTTTGTAGCAGTCGGCCATATTGGATTATTTGATTGATGTCAGTCAGTGGTGTCCTCGGGCAGTATGGCAACATAAAAAAAATTGTCATACTTAAAAAAATAAATTCCCTCTAGTTGGATTAATAAAATTAATCATATTACATAATTATTTTAATTAGATTTCAGTGATGTACATCTACATACTATTTTTTTTCGTAGCGACAAAGAACACAAGTAACAAACACAAAATACATTTTTACGGTTTTTGTCCGCCACTAGGATTAGGTGCGTTCAAGAACGTTCATGGATACGTTCAAGGAAACAATGTAAGTAGAAGGCTTATTCTACAGTGAATATTGGAATATTGAAATTCGGGTTTCTATTACACTTCCTTATTCTGTTTTGTAGATAGAGAGCTAACCTCTTTGCATCTAAAGTTGATATTATCGTTCGTTCGTAGGTACTTTGTTACGTTGTTCTTGTTGTGTAAATGTGGTGTAAATATCTTCGCGAATTCAGTGCAAAATATAATCATCACCGCGTATCGGTACCACCTACAGTTGTTGACCCACCGTTCGCAGTTTTCCAAATTTCGGGGATTTGTCTCTATCACACTAACGAAGGCGTCATTAGAGCCAAATCCCCGAAATTTCGCGGTAGGGTCGCAGGTAGCAGGTAGGCTACTAATTTCGGCAATTTTAGCGGCAAAAAACTTTACTTACCGTAATAAGCTAAACCTTATAGTTTCACCATATCCTGTCTGTCTGTCTATCGATGTCGGGAGCATAGCTCATTGGGCGTTAGTACTAGATATTTTGCAATTGGTATATGCTTATTGGTATTGGTATCGGCTTGATTACATATATGTATACCTATACCTACATATTAATATTAATCAAGCCGATAAGGTGGTAGGATAAAATGTAGTATGTGTTTTTGCTAAAATGCTTTATTTTGGTACATACATAATAAATTATTTTGATTGAATACCTTCTGGCCTAAGAACAATTAACTAAATGTCGTTTCATAATGCAATCGTTTCAAATGACTCTCAATTACTTGAAACTCTTAAAACTTCAATCAAAAATGGATTTAGCTCCCTAAATACCTACTCAGCCTTCATGAATCATTTAGAGAACGACCAGCTCATTAAATGGGTATAAATTATTAATAATTGCTGAATCAAAAGGCAAAAATATTCAAAGCTAGCAAAGGATTTTAATGATTTATTAATTGTATTTAAATAAGAAGGTTATGTTTTATCTTTTGGAAACGTTGTCTTGTGATATTTTGTTTACAAATGTTGTTGTTGCTAAAATTGCCAACACAGTTACATCTTACATGTAAATGTAACAAAAATAGTAATGCTCTGTTTAGGCAGCCATTCAGTACATTTGATTATAAACAGGTCAACAGGTTTTTCCGCGATAAAAAAAACCCCTTATTTTCAATGGAGTTTAATCCTGTTTGGGGGACTGATCCATAAGATTAAAATAGTACATTACGGCACACGTACGAAAAACATGGAATTCGAAACGAGTGGCAATGTTTTAAATTGACACGAGTTACGAATTTCCTTTTTGAACGTGTCTCGTACGATGTTTTTTAGTATAGATGGCCCTTCGAAGTTTTGGACCTGACGTAAAATGAGCCACTTCTCGCACTAGTCCGTAAAAAACGCAACATCTCTGTACTTACTAAAAAAAAAGTTTCCCTCATTTTTTCCTAACCAGATTGGGCCTTTATTTTTGTAACACTTTATACACCTACTAACTGAGTACAAGTATTCGTACACTTAAGGCACTCGTCCTTCGATACATCGCGGTTTATGAATTTATTAACCTTAGGTCTGTCAATGCTTTCATGAGCTATTATTCTATTTGAATTTGTCAAAGATGTGTTCATACTATGAGAAGGACCTACTGGAACTATTGCGCATTTAAATTATGCCTCGATGTTTCGTACATACCCTTTTGTATTCGAATCATAGCAAAATATTTGAAAAAAAAAAATTGAAAAATGAATTATCTCGTCTAATCTAACTCATTATTATTAGTAAAACAATTTTTGTCTTGTATGTTCCTTTATCTTTATCAAATGAACCGCCGGATCGGATCCTTAAATGGTAGTAGAGTTTAGTTTTTTTTGTACTATTAAATAATGGATGTTTCTTCATCGTTTACGGGAATGTATCTCTTCTCCTTGGCTGTCAGTTACTTGTAGACTACGAACGCTGTAAAGGGCTCCAACGTCAGGATGTAATTAATACGCGATATACTTAATCCGTTCTCATAGTTTTATTTCATAACTATTGGTAACCGAAGATATTTCAACAAAAATGTTGCGCGGACATGCTATTTCCTGCCCACGTATTTGAACTCGAGTTAGACGTCCATGAGACATGCTAAGCAATGGAAGCATACTCGCTGATGAAAGAGAAAGCTTGTTTAAAATAACGGTAACACCACCTTAAAACCATGAAAGTTGAAGCATGAAGAGTAATCGTTTCGTTTGGCAAGACTCAAACTCAAGGTCAAACCATTGCTCTTTTATAGTACATTGTGTATTTAGGGCGGTAAGTAAGAATTTGCGAACGAGTGTGAAAGTAAACCTGTGATGCAAAAAATTAAATAAAACAATATATTTTCACAAAACTACTCTAAAATGGTCTAAATCAGGGATGACTTAATTTCATCATTTTCATAAAAGAAATCTCGGCGCGGCGCGCGGCGTGCGCCGGACCGCGCTAGTGCGACGTAATGTTGTATGAAAGTCCTAGTAGGCCGGACGTAATGACGCACCTACGGCGCGCATCACCGCAGCGTATTGGCGCACTTACCGAACAGGTGTGATGAAAAACATCTTACTGCTAGAGTAGCAACCAAAGCTTTCTTCGCGACATGCAAAAGCGGTTTTAATTAATCATGTACCTATCGAGGATAGTGATGCGCTAAACCGGATATGGTTGGGGTTGGGTTTCCAGGCAAATATTGACACGCGGTACACGGCAATTATTGCCAACGGACATTTGCATTTGCCTCATAGGGCTTTGGCGTCAATTTCAATTACGGATTTCGAATTAGGAAACCGCAAGTTGGTAACCAGACAGGCTATTAGGGCGTTTAACGACTGCCGGCTGTAATACAGTGAGGGTTTCGGTTTTTAGCTATTCTTGATTAAATGTTTTATTCATGTTACTTGTGTAAAATGTTAATTTCTTAATGAGTCATGAAGGCTCGATCGGTCGTCAAGATACTTGATGCTATAGGAGCACATGTCTGGGAGGTGCCTGTTCATAAATTTGGTCGCAGTGTGAAAAAATATATGAACAGATAGGCGACTCAGAAAGATATATGCTACCTCCCTATAAGGCGGATAAAATTGGTCTAAGGCCCTACCGCGCACTAGGAACGAAGTGTTGCCTCTCAGCCGCACTCGTAAATTCGTACGTAGGTGTGACAGAGAGGCAACACTTCATTCGTGGTCCGTGGTAGGGCCTCTGGGCCTAACCGGCAACCGACCTTGACGAAAGCGGAGAAAATTCACCCTGACGAATAGCTATGATCCTGTGCCGAGCTTCGTCCAATTAGTATGATTGATTTACTTTCTGTAGCGGAAGGTCAATTGGCTGATGTTAGCGGTGTCGGTGTCAATGTCAACACCCGCCCTGTAGGAAACACGCATGAAAAACATTAACGTTGTATAATCAGTATAATGAATAAGGTAAAAATCGTGCGTTTAGTTCACATAGGTAGTGGTTGATTATAAAAGCAGATAATCAACAAATTAAAAAACCATCTTCAACCGGTTTCTCCCAGGACCCATCAACAGGCCACGACTTAGTGCTAAACTTCCTCTGTCTGTTAAAAAAAGTCGGTTCATTTGAGCACGAACTCTGCACTGGTTACTTGTTTAGCATGCGCTTATGAATTGCAGCTTATATTAGCACATGTATAACGACGCTGGAAAGGAGAAATTGGATAAGCGACACAGTGCGTACTTTACAGGAGAAGCAAAAAACCGAGATTTTCCGTCAGCCGTTGGAACAAGTTAGCAAACAAAAATATTTAGGTCTTATAATTGACAACCGTCTCAGCTGGGGTGACCATATTGAATCAGTATGCACTAGGTTGCGAGCCCTTCTGGCTAAGATGTATATCCTGCGGAATAGAATTCCATATAATGTAAGAGTGCATGTTTATCATGCTCTCGTAGAGAGTACTATTTCGTATGGGTTAAGTAGTTATGGCCGCACTTTTAAATCATACCTAGATAAAATATATAAGCTACAAGTTAGGTTGTTAAAGATGGTAGTACCCTATAAAATTAAAAAAACAATTGTGTGTGATGGTGAGTTGTTTACTATGTGCAAGGTTCTACCTGTTCACGCCAAATTTAAATACCATATGTTAAAGGAGCAATATTTTAGAGGTGAAATTCAGCAGTTAATCTCACATCCAATTAATACACGGCAAGTAACAAACCAAATGCTTCATAAGCCCGAATTTAATAATTTTTACGGTAGGCGAACATCAGAGTACATAATACCAGACCTAATAAACAAGTTACCTAAAGAATTAAAAGGTAAAATTACACCTTCGAACTTAGCAAGCATACTTAAAACCGACATGCTTAAACAAATTAAAAATTACAATTACTGATTATTTATTTTTTCCGAGCCGCCTGTATCATGTGCTTGCCGACCGACCGGTTATTGTTCGAGCGGCCGGCCGGCGCGCGATAACAGAGAGATGCAGTGATCTAGTTTGATGTACCTAATTATTTTTGCAATCATATAATTGTTACCTATTATCAACATTTTGTACTACATGTTTTATAAGATTATAAGTTAAGTACTTACTGCGGAATGAGGTATCGAGACAAACCAATGTGGTTTTACGATACTATCATAAAAATGTATGTAGTTAGTATTATATCCTAATAAATAAAAAAATAAAATAATCAAATAATTGAAGCATTATTTATGGACATAAATATGTTTTCTGTGTGATGTTTTAATTATTTAACGTATTCAATTGTTATTTAATGATTTACTGTCACTTAAGCAAAATGGTCGGAAAAATTGATTCAGGTAAAATTATCTAACCAACACTTTGTGTAAGAAATAAGGAAGGTAAAAAGGTCCACCCGAGACTTACATAACGAATGTATCCCGTTAAAATTATCTAACTGCCGAAGTGGCTTATTTTATATTCGGGTAAAAATATATAAATTGATAAAATAGCATAAACATATCATTAAAAAATATCCACATACTTAAAATGAGAAACTATTTTAGACTTCATAGTTAGTCATATTAATTACATGAGTAACATTCCGTGACTAGTAAACGAATTTACTTACACGTGAAAAAAGAAAAACTGTTTTAGGATTTTTTATAACATTATTCCAAAAAGTAGGTAAATAGTAAAAAGGGATATGTGAAGGGGATGGTTCATAAATAAATGTAGGTAAAAATGGATAAACGCCATTAAGTAGTTCAGATATCATACTTAGTCAAGTAATATTGTCTAACCGTCTTCAATTTTAAATTAAGATGAAGGTAAAATTGTCCAAACGACATGAGAACATATCATACAGTCAGGTAGAAATAGCTAACCGACAAGTGAAGTTTAGTTGTTACGCAGCAAAAATATCCAAGTAAAATTTAACTTGTCATGACGAATAGGTAAAATAATCCAAGATTAATTATGTTGAATTATATTTTATCTGATCTCCAATTTACTAAAAGATGTCAAAAAGCAAGTCGTTTAGTAATAAAAAATGGTCGAAAGTTCTCTAAATCACCAATGCGATAAGCGACACAAATGTTGTCAGATGGATACAAAACCTAGCTCATTCGACGCAGAAAAATTCGCCGATTCTAACGGTGTATATAACTCAATATCTTTAAAAGTGTCGCTTATCCAATTTCTCCTTTCCAGCGTCGATAAGTATTTCATTAGTTATAAATATGTGTGTACATAAAAAGGAAAAATATTGATTTTAGTTTATAGATGCCGCCGGACGACAGAGCAAAAGTCGAAAAACTAAAACACAATGTTTTTATGGCCCTACTTATACATTATGTATTGGTCAATACATAATGTATACCTTGACTCTGTTTCTATATCGTTCCCAAAATTTTCACCCCATGCACCGATATAAGATGGTATTTTTTACATGGAGATGGTTATGAAAACGACAAAACTATTAGAAATATACCTATACCCACTGATCTACATGCTTCATGTAGCTTTTGCTACATGTCATCACTCTTATTTTAGATAGAAATAGAGTCTATCGCAAAAATCAAAGCATGTGAGTGGCTATATAACTAGCCGTATTAAAAAAAAATTATATTCCTAACGCTAAACAAAAACAGTCGCAAAATCATCGACAAATGATTTTGCTGCCCTTTCCGTGACGTATTTCATTTGCAAGTCGAAGGGATTGACCTAAATGCGCGGAAAATAGTGATGACCCTGCGTACTCAGTACCGGTGATTTGTCACTGCCCTACTTGCTTACAACCGGCTGCCGGATGACCGGGCCGTAATCTTGTTTTGCTTAGTGTCAGGTACCCTGGAAAAATGTTGTCGGTGAAATGGTTTCGAGAATAAATAGTTATTTGTTATGCAAACGGCATGTCGTTTGTCCCTGCTGTTTTGTGAAGGTTTATGTATATTGACATTTAAGTGCCTGTTTTTACTTACGACGTAGGTAACATAGCTTTATAACAACGTTTTTGAGAGAATACATTATTAGATAGAACTTTAATCGATCGATGGATAGGGCATGGTCTAGGGCATGATTTAATTCTGTGTTTATTACGAATATTATGTTTTTGGACCGGAGGACCGATGACCGGTGGGGTCGGCGTGTTCTCGAGTGGCGACCACGCACTGGACGGCGCAGCGTGGGAAGGCCCCCCACAAGATGGAGCGACGACCTGGTAAAGGTTGCGGGTGTCCAATGGATGCGGACAGCTCACGACCGATCTTTGTGGAACTCTCGGGGGGAGGCCTATGTCCAGCAGTGGACATCAATTGGCTGATGATGATTATGTTTTTTGGTCAGGGTTGTTTTCCATCTGTGTATTTGTTATAACTATACAAAGCCCAGACGAGGGTAACAAAAACGCACTTTTCTGTGCTTAATTAAATGTCGACTATCCTAGCAACTACTAACATATTCTATTAACATCCATACCAACATGTTATTAACAAAATAAAAGATCAAACATATCAAGCTAGATACTTAATACGTTTGATCGAGTGTGATAGACTAGTTTACGTATCGCGTAAACGCTCACGTAAATGTAAATTGCCAACTCATGGTAACCAAGTCACGCTCAGTAGCGTATCGTAGTTTTCTCTCTCTGTCACTCTTTCTTATTAGTGCGGCAAAGACAGTTAATCGCCCAGATCTTTAGGGCACACGTCTTCGCATCGTATCATATTTGGCATAAATTTTCTTCATAGTGCCATTTATTTTACGTAATGGCACATTCCAGGAATAATGACGTGATAAATTGTGTAACACAAACGTAGCAATAGCTTAGTTATTAGTAGATAATGGTTATCTCATCAAAATCCGAAATAACATTCAAAATTTCTGACGTCACTAACCACCGACAGAGGTGGCGATTTTTTAGGGTTCCATAGTGAACTAAGGGAACATACCCATACTACGTGACCTGTTTAGGGGGGGGGAGAGGGTCCGTCAAAGTACCACTCTTGGTCACCAGGGGGAGGGGGGGGGGGGGCTTCTGGTATCTTGTCACGTGACTAGTATATTTGGAGATTATTTTGTAATAATGTAATTTAAATAGGACTCACATGTCACCGTTTTGCAGATCACTACAATTTTTAAAACTGAACGTACAATTCTAAAATTAAAATTTACTATTTAACCTACGCCTCTCTCACTCTCGCAGTAAGAGTAATAGACCAAAAAATACTACGTGAAAAGTAGGGGGGGGGGGGGTTGTCGTGGCATATACTACGCTTGGTCACCAGCGCTTGGGAGGGGGGGGGGGTCCAAGAACGCTTAAAAAAGGGTCACGTAAATAGTATGGGTATGTTCCCTAACGCTCATAGTTTCGCCATGTCCGTCTGTCCGTCTGGCTGTTTACCCGCACCATAGCTCAGTGGCCGTTAGTACTACAGATTTGCAATCTGGGGCCCGTTTCTCGAAAGCTTGTAACTTGTATTACAAGTGGAAGTCTCTTTTTGACACTATTAATTAGATAAGGACTTCCGCTTGTATTACAAGTTTTCGAGAAATAGGTCCTTAGTATATTATATAGGTACCAGGTATTAATCATGTTGACAAGTTGATAAAATAAAATATAGATTTTTTTATCGTGTAATTACCTTAGTCGTAAATTGGGGGTGATTTTTTCATTTTGCTGTAATCCTATAGTGTGGGGTATCGTTGAATAGGTATCTTAAAAATAATAAAGATCATAAATGAGAGATGTAAAGATAATAAAGATCCCAAAACAAAGTATTTTCCTAAAGTTGTTAAGTATTTAAATGTTCTTACCTGTTAGGTATGCCTTAACGCGTATCCTCCTGTATGTGTATAACCTACCACTTTATCCTTTGGACGCGGATATTCGCTTGAGAAGAAAAAAGTGGTTATCAGCATATTGCAACTTCGACCAGCAACTCTGAAATCAGATTCTTTCTGCTTACTCTACGGAAAACTTGTTATATTCAATTATTTCCCCCCTGATCGTGCATTCGGATGCTGGAACCAACTTTTTTCCAGTTTTTTAGCGCATTCGGGGCGTATACAGTTTCAAAGTTTTGGCTACAATTGGAGTTCAAAAATAATGTAGGTACCTAATTTAAAACGGGAAAAATTATTTAACACTTTCATTGCGAATGAGTGCTACGCGCTACGCTCGTAGCCGATTCCGTGATTTTTCCGCTTTTTAGCGAAAATGGACCTCCCAGAGAGAACTCCCCTCGGGAGTTCCCCGCGCTCAATGTGTTAAGGACCTATTGCAGCATTGCACTTTCAGCTGCGACCATATATAACATGGACGTCTAACGCCAGCTCAAAAATGCCCCCAAAACCAATTGTTCAATTGTGCTAAGATGGGCAGGACATAGCGCTTTTCGTGACACCGCGCATATTTCGGCGCAACATCTTTGACAAAATAAATATGTTTATTGAATATCGCTAATCAAAACTTTGATGGACCAATCACAACTATTTTTAAACAGCGCTTTAAGTTTTTATAGGTTGATATTCAAATTCATTGCCGTGATGCATTGAACAGGGAGGGGGTGACACTTGTCAACTAAAATTCAGGACCGTTTTTGAAAGGCAATTTAGTATGGCGTGCGGCTTCCATGTTTTATTTGTTCGTAGACTTTCAGTCAAAAATCCGAAGCTAACTGGGCCAACGTATTATAAACGTTTACCTGCCAAATTGCGAATTGAACCATATGGCGACACATTTGAAAACTAAATGAAAAATTATCAATGCCCACACAGCGAGTAAATAAATGTCGTCAGTGGGTGAATATCTGAGCGTTTCAATCGCCTAATTTTGGTGACCTTAACACGTTCGACGCCGGTGACACGCATATGTGACCGAAAAAACTGCACTCCTATGCCAGTGACACACATACGTGATCAAAGTAATCTTATTCTTATGCCACTAGCATTAATCAAGTTGTCTCTCCTATGCCAGTGGCATAGAAATACGAACGTTTTTGACACAAGTGCGTGTCGCCGGCATAGGAGTACAATCTTTTCGGTCACACATGCGTGTCACTGGCATAGGATTTCTATCAGATAATTTGGATCGGCATAGTATAAGCACTTAGTGAAACAGTACCGGAGGCGAACGTGTTAATGTGATACTTCGTCATTTGTATAAGGTACCGTGCATCCTTTAAATGACAAAGTAGCACATTGTAACGAGTAGAAACTTCGGCAAAAATAATGCCACCAAAATTAGGCGGTTGAAACGCTCAGATATTCTCCCCAGTATAAAGATACTACCAAAATGTACGGTCGACTCTAATAATATGTATACGATTTAGATCCTTATGCCTTTGACATACGTTCCGAAATGTATACATATTATTAGACGTGACTGTACCAAAATGTAATGTACCAAAGGGTACATTTACAGAAGTGCCTCTTGATTAGTAAAGGGAGTTTTAATTAGAGCTTTCGTATTTTCATGTTTGTACTTATATTTTCGTTGTTAAAAAATAAAGTTAATGTAATTTAAAAATACGTTGAAACAGTTAATAACTGCAATATCAGAAATTCCTCAAAAAACTAAAATAAAAATGAAAAAGTAACCTAATTACGAGTTAAATCTAAAAATAATGAATACAAACACTAACTACACAGTCTCTAAACTAGACTTGCTAATTAGAAAGTAAATTAGTTGAAGCCCTCAAAATTGGTATAACTTAAGTAACACATTCCTTTACCACAAAGTTAAATATATATTTAATTATCGGACGCCTTAATAACGTGGGCTTGTCTACAAAGTTTTGTAAGTGGCCTGTAGCCGTACCATGAATTGAAAAGTTACGGTTAAGGATACGTAAGGTTTTACTTGATACGTGAGCCTGCTTTACGTATCGAGTAAAAACTTACGAGACCGATAGGTACTTGAAAACTCGTGGTACGTACAGCTACTATAGCAGTACCATGAATTGGAAAGTAAAGGATACGTTAGGTTTTACCGATACGTAAAGCATTCTATCACGCTCGCACTCATACATTGGAGCGAGCGTGACAGCCTGCTTTATGTATCGAGTAAACACTTACGTGACCGATAGGTACTTAAAAACTCGTGGTACGGCTACTGTAGCAGTACCATGAATTGAAAAGTAAAGGATACGTTAGGTTTTACTCGATGCGTAAAGCATTCTATCACGCTCGCACTTATGCACATCGGAGCGAGCGTGACGGCCCTGCTTTACGTATCGAGTAAAACCTAAGATCGAGTTAATAATTGAAAACTCATGGTACGGCGACCGTTGCCTGGCACCATGTGGAGTATCTCAAACTATTTTACGATAGTTTCGATACCTTAGAAACTTAATATTGAGCAGAGATTAGAACACTTTGTTATCGTTATTCATTTATTTATGAATTTTAATCAAAGGGCTATGAAGTTGGTACTTTGTAATTGGATGAGTGTGTCCAAAATTCTGGCTTCGTAGCCACGACTACTACTGACGACTAGATACTCGTGTATCTAGTCGTAACTTCTAGATAGGTGTTTCTAGAAGTTTAGGTTAGGTTAGACCATGACCAATTTTATTCAAACATAACACGAACATGACTCGCCTGTAATGGGTCCAATTGTTGAATGCGATTTATTTTTTACACTGCTACGAACACAACGGACATAATAATAATAAATATCATGAGACATCTTACACAAATCGACATAGTCCCACGGTAAGCTCAATTAGGCTTGTGACGTGGGTACCAAGTACCAAACGACGATATATACATATATAATAGATGGATACACATACATACTTATATCAGACTTATACATATACATTGACAGCCATGACCAAGGAACAAAATAAATATTTGTGATAAATAAGTACACAAATGATGCCCTCGCCGGGATTCGAACCCGGAACCTCCAGCTTCGTAGGCAGGGTCATTACCAACTAGGCTACAGAGGCTGACATGGTACTATTGTTACTGAAACGTCAGTACATATAATTTGGAGTTTCTTTGTAGGTACTACGAATTGAAACGACAAATTATCATTGCTACCATTACTACTCAATACGATCGTGTTTTCTTTCAATTGAGGACTGATTTTTCTCAATACGGTTTAAGTATTTTTTCTCTTTACTAAAACCTGTTCAATATTAAACTTCGTGTTTCCAATATTTAGGGCCTCCGCATCCTCCGCTAGCTGACGCGAATTACCCGGATGGACGCTTGTCTATCAAAAAAATATATGAACGGCGCTAACTGGTGCGCGCGCGTGCGACCATTTATAGTCCATTCATCCTTTGTTGTCTTATCTAGTAAACAACTTTTTAACCTAAAAGTACACGTTTTCTGTTGTAAACTGCTGTTTCCTTGATTAAAAATTAAGCAATTTACTAATCACTACGGACGGACTGCACAAATACGGACTCAGGTATTTTGGTATAGGCAAATATGCACTGAAAAAAATGCTAAGTTGGATTTATCAGATCTTGCGTAATTCTAACCGGAAATTAAGGTTGATTAGGTCCTATCACAAAATTTTTATTGATTTTACCAAACTTTTTATGTTGGCATTCTAATAAATTAATTTGGTTGATTACACCAGTTTTTTGTTGATTTCACCAGTTGTTTGGTATAATGTACAATGTTCTTTGTTAATTTAACTAGAACTCTGGTATCGAATTCAACCTTTTTAGTTTTGTAAATTTGATAGCAAGGATTTGTTACATATATCAAAGTTTCCTCGTAATATCGCCAACCTAAGTCACTTTGGTAAATATTTTTTTCAGTGTGGCAGTTTACAACAGAAAACGTGTACTTTTAGGTTAGAAACTTGGTTACTAGATAAGACAACTAAGGATGAATGGACTTTACGTGCGACGGATTTTGATACCGAGTGGGCCCCGCGAGCGTGCGCACACGGCGGGCGGCTGCGCTAGCTAGCGTAGACCTTTTGGTCTAATTTCATAGAAAGACGATGTTAACTTGTTCGTATCGTATTAGTTAACTCGTTCACCTCCAGTACTGTTTCACTAAGTGCTAATACTATATGCCGATCGAAATTATCTAATAGAACTCCTATGCCATTGACACGCATGTGTGACTGAACAGATTGTACTCTTATGCCAGTGACACAGCACTTGTGTCAAAAACTTTCGTATTTCTATGGAACTTGCATAGGAGGAAGAATTTGATTTATGCTAGTGACATAAGAATAAGGTTACTCTGATCACGTATGTGTGTAAATGGCATAGGAATCAGTGTTTGTTGGTCGCACACGCTGTGTCACCGGCGTCGAACGTGTTAAGTAATGAGCCTACCTGTAAAGGTATATATTGGCTTTTGCACGTAGACATGCAATCTGTACCTAGCTGTGTTTCATTTGTGTACAGTCCCCATCATATATATGAAAGCTCATAAATATCTGAGCAGGCCTCTATTGTCACACTGAAAAAAAATGCTAAGTTGGATTTATCAGCTCTTGCGTAATTCTAACCGGAAATGAAGGTTGAATTCGGTTCATCACATTTTTTTTATTTTACCAAACTTTTTATATTGGCATTCTACTAAATTAATTTGATTGATTACACCAATTGGACGTGGTTTAGCGAAAAGGATCCAACCTGAAAAAATTGTCATTGAAAAGAATGATTTTTTTGTTTTTGACAGAAGGTTGCAGTTTTATTAACACATTTTTGTGGGTTGAATCCTTTTCCCTAAACTACGTCCAGTTGTTTGGTATAATGTACAATGTTCTTTGTTGATTTATACCAGAACTCTGGTATCGACTTTAAAAAATTAAATAATTAAAATTAATTAATTAAAATTTAATTTTTTTGTAAATTTGATAGCAAGGATTTGTTACATACGAATATATCAAAGTTTCCTCGTAAAATAGCCAACCTAAGTCACTTTGGTAAAAAAAAATCAGGGCATGATACAGAGCATGGTCTGATATTTTTGATATCTGATTATGACTGTACAATGTCGGGGACTTATAACCAACTTATAACACAGTAGTTGAAAAAGAAATAGGTAGAAGATTTTTGTAATTATTTATTTCCCAATGTCACATATCTTAATCTTTACAATATGTCAACTTCTACATATGCAATACATGAAAAATATATTTACACGTTTTTATTTACAATGTCTGAGTATAATATTCGATAATTTATTTAACTTATGTTACTCTTTGAGACGTTTATATTTACATCACAGTAAGTATTTAATGTATTTTATAATAATGAATAATGATTTATATAGCTCTTACCGTTTTATACGATATTCTCTCTTATACATACAGTTACAATCATTTATATTACATTTCATTTTCAATTAATTATAATGGCAAAGGGTAAATAAAATATTTATTTATATCCGGATAAAAATGATTAACACATACTGACTCTTTGACCGCCAAAATTGTCAAATCCATGTAGGTCACAAACATTTCTAATTAAATATGAAAACTCATTGGAAGTATGAATAACTCATTGGTAGAATAATTCCAGTATGGATGCTAGTAAAATTTTCTTGAATATGATAAAGATTACTTTACAAGTTACCACACAAGCTTAGTATCTACATAGTTGCCTTGCCCTGGGCATTCGAAAGGTTACCTAATTATGATGTTTATAAAGTAATAGCTCATATCATACCTGGCCCCTATACCACAAAACTTTACAAGCGTACAATTCTACAACATTGACAACTTTTTGTATGGGAATTCATACAATTTTGTAGAATTGTACGCGTGTAAAGTTTTGTGGTATAGGCCACAGATGGTAGGAAACATAAGAATCAAAATCGCGTACCTATAGTCTGGCAAACTCGTCTTTTCAGTTAGAAACCGGGCAAAATTGAAATTATCTATGAGGCAATTTACCTTTCGCGCCTACTACCCTTTTAGATCTGCCGTCTTTTTTCGGTTGACAATATGGTTCTCCAGAATATGCTCCCGGGCCATTCCATATGAAATCATCAAATGAGGTGCGCTGCATGCTTTCCGATTTGTATGGAAAAAATCATGGATGATAACATAGGTATGCTTTACATAAAACCGTAGTTGTTTAATTTTTAAACAGCCTAACAGCCAGATAACATAGGTCTGAAGTTTAAAAATAAACGATTTTTGAGGTCGATGAAAATTGCTTTAACTTTTTTTTAATGTGTGATACTGAATTTTATTATATGTTAATTTACTATTTAATATGTGTACTTGTACATGTATGTATTACAGTATGTATATTTTTATTACTTATTGTATGACAAACTTCTAAAACTTCATGTTATTTTGCTAATGTTCAGTGATGTTCAGTAGCTTTTATTGGATTGCTCGCTTGGTCTAGACAGGTATATTTTTTTTAATTAACAAGCTCAAATAGTCTTTAAATGAAAACTTTAACAATATTTTTGAATTTAGTTCTTCTAACTTAAAAAAACAGTAAATTACAAAACCATTTTTGTAGAATTTGCTTTTAATGACGTTAAAAAAAACCATGTTTGGCAAAGTTTAAAGATCTGAAAAGTACACAGAAGAGAAGAACTTACGTTGCTCTTTGTAAATCATCCTTATTTATATTGTGTTATTGATTTTTGAAAGAGATATGATTTTTTGAAATCTACAAGTTAGCAAGAAGTTTCAAAGTAGTTGTTTAAGTTAATGTTTTTTTTTATCACGGACAACATTTATAAACGTAATAAACAACAAAATGATGATTGTTGATTCCCTCGTTTACTATGTACAGTCAACCAAAAAAGTGGTACACCACTTTCTTGATGGTAAGCATGAAAATGCTAGTGGCACATCTTATAATACGTCTGAAATAGGGTACTTATTGGTTTTATTACACATGCCTACTGTCTTTAGATAAGAGTAATGATGTTGATTCAATAATGCGATAACAATAAAAAATACCAGGTCGTATCATAATTTTGTGCCATTTTCAAACGGCACCTTACGAGCCGGAAGATATTCCTACTCCAAAAAATGTTAATGTCGTAAAGGTAGTCAGGTAATAATACTTTACACACACACGCGCACATATATATGTACATTATGTAAAGCTTTTTTGCTGACTTTTGCATGATATGAAGATGAATTCGTAAATCGTGCATTAACACAAGGGTCATACACACTGACATACTTAATTACGTACATCACAGCTTAAATAAAGGTTCTTGTTGTTGTTAATGACTAATAAAATATAGTTATGAATAATTTAATGTGTTTTATTTAAAATAGTGAAGTCATAGAGCGCCGGAAAATAGTCGTAAAAAGTTCCGAAAAATGGACATTTAAAAAAATCATAATTCTCACAGAAATCGAAAACACAAACTAAATGAAACGGATTCCTATAGAATGGAGTTGGTACTATCTTTTGTATAACTTTTTGGATTTTTTATATTGCCAAACATGATGAAATTTGAAGTCAAAGTTGAGCAATTTCGTAAAATGGCCAATTTTACCATTCTTTTTTTTCAGCTAAATGAAAAGTTTGTGATCAAACCCTCAGTTATTTTATGAGAGCAATACTTGTACTATACAGTAAAAAAATATTAATTCCCTAAGCCCAGTAGACATGCTGCAAAATCCAATAGAAAATGGGCGGAATTTGAAAATATTCACAAAACTTCCAACATTTATGATGGAATAAGTAAAATAGCTTGATGCATATTGATAATAACATTTTAAAGTTCGTTTACTAGAGAATCAGAAAAAATATATAAATAATGTATATTAGTTACCGAAACAAATTAACATCGCTTCTCGTGGAACCTCAAAGACAGGTAAATTGAAACTTAAAGCGGGCCCCATCTGGATGAGCAGCAAGTAAAAAAAAAAGTATTGACGGTTTACGTACAACTTACTTAAGACTATCATGCTTGATTTTTTTCAAACTGTTTAAAAATCAGTCAGCGCGGAATTAAATCAGAATCTGATGATTTCATATGGAATGGCCCTCCCACTAAAGGCGAGTAAACGATGAGGTACTCGTGTCGACTATTTTCTCGCCCAAGAAACGACACAATATAATGATTAATGATGAAGATATGTCAGTAAAAATGAGAAATATAATGTTCATAGTTGATTGCTGGATGATCAATCTGCCGGCGGGTATATTCACTCGTTCACATATAAAATTCTCGCAAATCTCTACTCGTTCATCCAGGACCTGCGTAAATGTGTATCCGTACCATAACACTTTCATTGCCAACGAGTGCTACGCCCTACGCTCGTAGCCGATCCCGTGATTTTTGCGAATTTGTAGCGAAAATGGACCTCCCACAGGGGGCTTCCCTGACAATGAAATGAATGAATGACAGGAAATGAATGACAGCTGTCAGGATTGGCTTCATAGCGGGCGAGCATTGTAGTTGTAGATCCAACCTGTATACAACCTATCGTGTGCTACGTAAGTAACTAGCTACGACGTAACCTGTAGCCGCCACTTTTTACGACGTAGGGCACCTGGCGCACTTTGACCGTTTGTCGCAAAACTATTTTTTTGGCGACTGCTGCACTTGACAGTTACCTGATAAGAGTGAAAGAGATAGCATTTTAACGAGTTTCGTGATAAGTAATGTGGTTAATTAATTAATAATACTTATAATATAGTAGGCAAGCCAATTCTCAATTGAAAATGCCGCAAAATTCTATAATAAATGTGTAAATGGGAAATTATTAACTCGAAAATTTCGAAAAATGTTCCACTGAAAAATTGGCTTGCTTAATCACATTTGGGTGTGATGTTCGTTTCAGGCAAAACACCAATTTATATTTAAAAGTGTATAGGTACATATAACACAACACATTGTTTCGTTCTGATATATCTCCAATTGAAAAATGTTAATATTAGTTATGTATAACACTTTAATGACAATTCCGTGAAAAGAATTGTTTTTAATACATATATATACCTTTTGCAGGCGAAGTTTTAGATATAATACAAA
This sequence comes from Thaumatotibia leucotreta, assembly GCA_025490895.1. Classification (NCBI taxonomy): domain Eukaryota; kingdom Metazoa; phylum Arthropoda; class Insecta; order Lepidoptera; family Tortricidae; genus Thaumatotibia; species Thaumatotibia leucotreta. The sequence continues at coordinate 12,076 of JALPQI010002890.1, read as the reverse complement.
AGTATGTTGCATCCACATGTTTATCTTCTCTTACACCAGTCATGATATTTATAATCTCGTATCATTCTAACATTAAGTATAAAATGATTTAATCCAATCGCTCAAGCTCTTTTGCAAGGAAAAAGGAACTTACAATTTACAATAACACAGACACATACTTCTGCAAGAAGCAGAAAGTTTCCTTATAAAGAACATCATCGGTTTTAAAGCTAACCGCCACTACGATTGGTCGACCAATCAGATTACGCGTAGAGATCTTGCGGGGTGAGGTAAGGTCGCGGGGGGTGGGCGCGTCATATCCACGTGCGTTCGACTTCAGTCGTCGCTCGTTCGCCGGGGGCGGCGGACGCGCGGTGCCGCTGTCAGGTGGACATCACCATTGTGTTGTTGTACGTGCTGTGCATCGACATTCTGAGTGTACCTGTGAGAAGAGGAGACGATTGAGAATTTTCGGCTTAATAAACTTGCATAAGCTTTTAGTTTATTGAGAATTAGTAGCGTTGTAAATATGTATAAAGGCTATAGCATTAAAAGTAACAATATGTCAGCAAGTTAAAGTATTTTGTTTTTGAGTTTACTTGATCTCACCAATATATTGTAAATATGTAATGCAAGTAAAGACAAAAACAATCAACTTTTAAACTGAGCACGCTAATATTTGTGATTTCTTACAACGAATATATGGCAAAACTTAATGTAAGTATTACATATAAAAATAGGCAAAATAACTGAAAACACATAATACATAATTATTTTATTATACGCATGCAAATAACAACTGTTAATTAATTAGTTTGTATACATATAAGAACTAAATAAAAGGTGTGACACTTATAATTTTTATTACATTCACAAATCATGTTTTAAGTGCACAAAGATATAGTGCCATACTAACAATATAATAATGGGACATCAACATGATAATGTAGTTTTTGGATGCTAGTGAAATGATTCCGAACTTTGAAAATTTTCTTTTTCCGTGGCCCCCGTTTGGGCGCCAGTATCTATTCACCGAAATCTGACGTCTTATAAATAGAGCTGGAAACTTCGCGACAGCTACTGAAAATATAATGAAGTACTTGAACGAATGCCATCTATCATTTTTGAGGGTGGTTATACCGTATCAACTAGCTACTTTGTGGGTCAGGGATGTTTTAATTATGATTTAAGTTTATGAAAGAAATGTATCTATTGTAAGTTTCTTAGAAATATGTTTTGTTTGTTCACTGCAATATATTTTTTCTGAATACATTAGTATTCGTGTGCCTTTTTAGTAAAATGTCCCACTTTTTCGCATAAAGTGGGATATTTTAAGGAAGGCACATTATCTATAAATCTTTTAGCCCAATCGGCTCGATGATATTGATCAATAGTTTTTTTTTGTCATAGGGACAACGTGGAAAAAGTTGTATATTCGCTTGACTAATTCATCTACTTCTAAAAGCAACTCGGCAAGATACGAGTAAAGTTTTTGGAGAACTTAAGCCTAACATTTACAGTATTCAGTCACCAGCTATCTGATTGTCCCTAGCTCATTAATTGATGTCAGTTGCTATCTGATCAATCTGATAACCAAGTAGGCATATAACATGAAATAATTTTGCAGATTATCTCAATCATAAGATTAGACCTAAATTAAAGATTCCACAAATGATGGAAATTAATCTAGATATCAAAAGATTAATATTCAGGGCAGATATTCTTTTCAGGTTTTAGGAACCGCCGGATTTATAGATGAAAATTCTGATTTCGGCATGATTATGTAGATATCTGGGAAGCGGTTAATTCAAGCGAGAATGAGCAAGCACAATCAACTTCGGTTACCTACGGATGAAGTCTATCAACGGTTTGAGACTAAACGAATTTTTAAACAATTTTGGATTCAGGCAATAATACTGGAATAAAGATGTCTTTGACGTGACTTTGTTATCTTATTGTTTTTTAATGAAATTCCTTAAAAAATAGTTACTTTTTTGTCTGTATTGGAGTCAAAAAGCCAACAGGAACAAATTGCTTTCATAACGGACATATAATTTTTAGATTTTAACAGACGCACTAATTTTTCTTCTACTTTTAGGTTTTCTTGGCCATTTCTCCGACGCGATTTTGGCAAATCGTCGAGGGTATGATGCACTCCAAACTGTTTAATAATTTGGAACACTGCTGACTTGGAACATTTATTTTAGACTCATTCGCAATTTTCCGTAGTGAAAATTGGCCTGTACACCATTTATGCAAGATTAATTTGCAATCTTGAATACTTATTCGCTCCATTACGTTATACGTAAAATAAAATGTAACATTTGACAGACATGTATATATTATGTTCTTTTTTATAACCTACCAGCACCGGCCAAAAAATTTTTGAATGTTTAATACTGAATGCAGTATGTCCGCTTATTAAAATGAACAGTCTTTAACTAAAGATCCATGAGCTGGCTGCTTTCTTATACAGCGAGAAAATGCCGCCAGCATTCTCGGTACAATGTTACAAGGACTAATCTTAGATATATCGAGGGTTGCCTGGTGAAACCCTATAAGTACGTGACACCTAGTTTCGAGAAAAATGATGTTAAAGGTTTATTGTCATCGGACACTTATTTTGATAAATAGATTCGTAGTTTTATGAGTGGTTTGTGAAAAGCAATTTCATTCACTTTAAGTTTATCTATGTTTTAGTTATGTAACTCATCTAGTTTTCCTGTAAGATAACATTTTCTACCAAGGGGTATCGACTTATTGGGTTTAGGCATAAATAAAAAAACCATATTTGTTACTAAGAGGGTATTATTACCAAATAAAAACTTAAAAAATAGACGAATCTGAAAGTAATAACGGTATTATTCTACATCTGAAAAAGTAAGTGCTATGCCAACAACGTTTTTAGGCTTCTTATCCATCCATGACACTCTTCAGGTATAATTCAGTATGTTTCAGCGAGGCAAAGTGCTTCTATGAACGGTTTGTCTGTGACTGGACCTGGTGTTTCAACGGCAGATTAAAAAATATAAGCTGAAAGGCAATGAGGATGGTGGGTTTCCATGGTTTTGAGGATCCGCACATTGTTTTGCGTTGCCTATTGTGTTTGTGGTACTCATGCTTTGGTTGGGAGAATCAGTTTCAGAAAAGGACTTCTCAGATCTTGATGAATCGCAAATTGATATTGCCACCCAAATGCGCTATATTCTCAACGACAGTAATGGCATGTCGGACTCAAGTGAGTCTTTTGTGGATTGTTGAAAAAAAAACTGTTGTTGGAATCGATCAGTAACTTGATTTATTGTGATTGCATTTTTTCCGGATGATGAAGCTGACTTATTGGGCCGTGAGTGTTCGGGTGAGGATCCTGCATGTGTGCCGCATCCTGGGGACTTTCGCAGTTTCGCAGGTTCGCGGATTGATATCGCCGCCCAGATGCGCAGTAGTGGTGGTAAGGAGACTCAAGTGGGTCTTTTACAGATTGCTTGAAACTAGTGTTATTGGGATGAAGTTGCTTATACAGGTAATTTATTCTGCTTTCGTTTTTTTTTTCAGATGATTGAACTGAGGATCCTACTTGCGACTGTTTTGCCAAAACAAATGGATTTTGACTTGGATTTTGCTACTGAGGGTCCAAATGTTTCATCCAAACAGGAAGATTTTTTTATGGAGCTGATTGATGAAGTTTTGGATCGAGTTTGGATTGCTGTGGAGGATGACTATTCAGCGGGAGCTCCTTGTGTTCCTGATACAGATTCGGAGAGCGATGCACCTCGGCGAGATGATTCTGACCGTGACATTGTTGTTCCTGAGGGTCCCGGTCCAGGGAAGCATTGGGAGCGTTCCTTGCCGATGCTTGACGGTGTTGGTCTTTCTGGTCAAGGTGAATGTATGGAGGGAGCTTCTTCTTGCGTTTCGGATTCCGAAGACGATACATTGAGGGTATTGGAGCCGACTGACTCTGGCCACAGTGACGGCATGATCCGTGAGCGTTCCGGTGCTTGTTCGCAGGTGGAAGGCGCTGTTGATTTGATTTTGGACAGTGTTTTGGATAGGGTTTGGGATTGTGTCGGGCCCCTGAAGTGACGTAGGCAGGCTGAGCTGTCTGAGTGGAGGGTGGATATCGCTAAAAGGCGAAAGCTGCTAAAGTTCCAAAGGAGGCTTCAAGGATCGAGACGGTTCCAAGGAGGTTTTGGAACTTTAGCAGGACGCTTAACGCCTTGGGTTATATAAGGTAACCCTTCCATTTTTCGCTTTTTAGCGATATCTCCGTTCAGATGGCTTGGCTTGCTTGCGTCGCTTCAGGGGTTTGACGGAATCCCAAACTTTGTCTGAAACATTGTCTAGAATTGGGTTAGCAGTCTCTTCTGCTTGTGGGCAGGCGCCGGAGCATTCGCGGATCATGCCGTCATTGTGGCTGGAGTCGGTTGGTTCTGATACTTTTAATGTATCGTCTTCGGAGTCTGGAACGTGGGAGGAGGCTCTTTCTGTGCATTCGCCTTGACCAGAGGGACTGGCATTGTCGGGTGTCGGCAGGGAGCGTTCCTGGTGTTTCCTTGGACTGGGACTTTCAGGAATGATGGTGTCGTGGCCGGAGTTATTTCGCTGAGGTGCGTCGTTCTCTGGGTCTGTGTCGGGAGCGCAGGGAGCTCCCGCTGAATGGTCATCTTCTGCAGCGGTCCAGGCTCGATCTAAAGCTTCATCAATCAGCACCATAAGGGGGTCTTCCTGTTTGGATGAAACATTTGGACTTTCATTGGTGAAGTCTGGGTCGAAATCTATTTGTTTTGGTGAAATAGTCGTGGGTGGGATCTTCAGTTTAATCATTTCAGGAAACCGAAGGAGGAATATATTGCCTGTTGGCTTTGTCCTAGTAACGTTGTTTTTGAGTGGTCTGTAAAAGACTTGCTTGAGTCTTCTTACTATTATGATTGTGCATTTGGGCGGTGATATCAATTTGCGATTCATCGGAATTGCGAGAGTCCTTGGGATGTGGCACATGTGTGGGATCTTCATCCGAATGGTTACTGCCGGGTGGGTCAGTTTCATTATCTGGAAAGAATTTAAGCATGATGAACTGAGTTACCGATTGATCCTAACAACGGTTTTCTTTAGTAGTCCACAAGGGACTTGCTTGAGTCTGGCATGCTATTGTTGTCGTTGACAATATAGCGCATTTGAGTCATTTTCTGAAATTGTTTTTTTTAATTGGAGTGTGAGTATCACAAGCACAATAGGTAGTAACGTGGGACAGTGTGCGGATCTTCAAGGCCATGGAAGCTTACCATCTTCATTGTTTTGCATGTAACAGCTTACATTTTTTACAATTGCCTTTGAAGCACTGGGTCTAGTCATGGACAAGCTGTTCATGGAGGTTCTTTGCCCCGCTGAAACGTAAAAAATAATCAATATTATTTAATCAAAAGTACTAATCACAACTACCTTTTTATTATTTTTATCGTAAGAATCACTCAAAGTCGCGAAGTCTCATTAATCGTCAGTGCTAAAACCTGATAAGTTCGCATAAAACAACAACAATTATTTTCATAGTCAGTGCTAAAACCCGATAAGATCAAATAAAACAACAACAATGCTTTTCATAGTCAGTGCTAAAAACCGATAAGTTCAATAAAACAACAACAAAGCTTTTCATGGTAACGGTTAGTTGCAATTAATTGTAAGCTATTATAGCTTACATTAATTGTTACTTGAACTCATTAATATAAACACGGTGTGTGAAATATGACAATTCTACGTTTATTCTAGGTTAGAAAAGTAGATTACCTGTTTCCAGCTTATTACTGCAAGCTAGGTAGTTGCACTAATTTTCTGCCTCAGTCACCCATCACACAATCATTCACAACCTTCTTTAATACAATACACCCCTTTTTAACAGCTATTTTCAATTAAATATGCAACGACGCAGCGGTGCGCTTGCGTTCGTGACGCTACTTGTCAAGGCTGCGCATGATCATGGGGCCGTCGAAAAACTTATAGGGTTCTTCCCCGGACATATTTGAAAGAAATTTGTTAAAGGCCTCTTGCGAGAATCCGATTACTGGACTTAACATAATATTTTATTAGAGAATTGTTTCAAATAAGTACTATAAGTTTATTTGTTGGGTTCTCTTTGAATAAATTTGTATGTGCAATAAATGATATCGTAAAAGTAGAATCCAACAAATGCTTTTAACGTATTCTAATTCGTAATAAGATTCTTTAAAGTTTGCAATCGTAATGAAGTGAGACCGGGTAAGTAACAGTAACTGGTTCTACATTGTGTGTTTAGTTTGATTAGGTGTAAATATCTCGGCACTAAATACCAATAAATATACATTATGTGGTTCTTCCATTAAGTAATAAATAAAAATTAAGTCTTAAATGTAGTTGTAGTATTTAGTTTTGAATTAATAGTTGAAATCAAGTACTTATTGGGTTATTTACTCGGCATATTTCCGTGATACATGTAAAATCAGCTTATCTGATATTACCATTAGATTGACCGATACTGAATCATTCTAAAACTGTTTTTACTTTAAAATCTCACTTTTTGTCACTTATCGGGTTTCACCAGGCAACCCTCGATATGTAGGTTAGAAACTTAGAATAAAATGTACAGATTTGCGTACAAGCGTTTCGGAGTTTACCAAAAATAAAAGCTGTACATTCGTTACTCTTTCATAAGAAGTTATTCTTGTTACTTCCATATGCAATCAGACCTTCGTCACTCAACTGGGTAGGAACGAAGGCGATCCAATCAATTACTATTAATAGAGCTGTCACAATCTCTAGTTGCTTTATGCCACAAAATCAGGGATTCTAAAAAACCTCTGTATCGCAAAGCAAATTACTTATTAATGCTATTGTTCGATTTTGGACTTGGGACCTTCTTGGATGTTGATAACTTATAAACCTGGCAAACCTTATGAGCCATTACAAAATGTGCTACATGTTGCCATGATTAGTGACCTTGTGCTGCAAAACATAGTTATTACATGTAATAGTATAAATAGTTAACATATATAAATTTATTTAACGAGTAGGTACATTATACTCGTATATTACTATTAATTAATTATCTGTTCTGTGCGATTGACTGGAGTCAATTACTTTAAGTGTTAATAAACATGTACCTATTTATAAAGTGAAGTGGGGTAAAGATGTTCGATATCAACAATGCGTTACACTTGCCAAATAATATTTGTCTGGTATCATTCAAGAAATGGGGCTCTGGCAACTTTAGTCCATTTTATACTGCGCCCTTTCGTTTCTTTAAGTATTAAAATTAGACATCTATATGCCAGTATTATTCATGTATTATCTTAACACCAATAAATTACCAAATTACGCCTCCTACTTGTGTATTTTGTTTGCATGCAGCAAATGGGGGGACCCAGGCGGTTTTGTGGAGAATTTGGTCGTTTTTGTTGGCGGTGCCTTGAAGAATCTAGGCCAACCTACGAACAAGAATATACTGTTCGGAATTTCGATTGTTAGGCTCGACTTCACTTGTAAGTATGGTACGTGTCATGTAAGATCTCGAAATCTGCTGTACGAAACTGACAAAAATCAGGAAACGAAGGAGTAATTTAATATAAACTATCGTAAGACGTAACAACATTAATTCAAAATAATTAAACGGTTAAACTCAGAAATTTTTAGTCACTGTGCGCGATATGTTTCGGAGTTTCGGAGAGTATAGAATTACAGGGCCTACAGGGCTTATGATGGTCCCGTGGTTAATCGTTTGTCGTCGTTGCTGTCACGTTCTAGCAAGTATGCAAGTGCAAAAGTGACGCTTAGCTGCTACTAGCCTAAGGCTGACTGACCAATCATCAACGCGGCAACGAGCAAGTAATAAGCAAGATTTTTATAGAATTAGCCTCCTAAAAGGATGAAAAAGGGGTGGAAAGTTTATGTAGGAATGTACAGGAAAAAATAAGTGAGAAACTTTAGACTTCGTGTAAAAGTGTTTTCAGAGTTTCGGCAAACTCTACCCCTGAAAGGATTGAATAAGGGTGCAAATGCACGAACTAATTAATACTTTATCTGAATTGGAAACTTAGACTCTCTGAAGTGCGTTGAGCGTAGTAACCAAAAATACTTGAGTTTAACCGTTTCATTATTTTGCTTTAAACAAGAAGTAGGTATGTAAAAAAATACGGAAAGTACACTCGCGTGCAATAGTATAGGCTTAACGACAATTAAGTGCCTTTTAAATTACTTACAAGTCAAAAGTCGACCTTAATCAGGATCGTGCAAGAAACAATCCAGAAGTTAAATTTAGAAAACATGTTAACGGTTAGATTTAAACTATTCATGCATTAAAAAGCAAAAGTTTAACTGTACAGGATTTATTTACAATCATTTAAGTATTCAATAAGCCTTCCATGGATTAAGGATGAATTATGTAAATACAGGTCTAAGTAGTTTGGTTACTACTTAAACCCGTGGGATGGGAGCTAGACACTTGGACTTGTTGCGCAGGGACTTAGTACTCTACGTTTTAACAGAGTGCGTCTTTTCCCCTCTTCATATTAGCATCTTCTATCCCTGGAAGGCATTACGTATATAGATGAACAGGGTTATTATTCTTAACACGTTTGGAAAATATAGAAATTTCTCGATTGTACCTCTAGCAGACGCTTAACACTACTAGACAGTAAATTTTGAATGCATATGGCGCGTTTATGAAAAAGTTTGACATATTAATAGATTAGAGGTATTTTAAGATTTTACTATTTCCAAGAAAGCAGACAATGGGAAAGATAATTATCTCATTGTATCTCAATAAAACTTATCACCGACTAAGGGTGCAAACGAGAAAATTCAACATAATTGCAACCTCTATAATTGGAAATGTCGCCTTTGTTATCTTTAAGTAAGGACGTTATTCCCATCAGGTGTTGTAGATACGAGGTTGAGTTGGTTGGAGGTGGGGTAAGAACGTACTTGTACCGTTTTTCCTGCTTGGCGAGAGGCTGTGCCCGGAGCGCTCGAGCCGGTCCGTCCCGAAGGCGCGGTGGCGGCGTAAGCCACCTGGGCCCAGAGTGCGGTAGCAGCGGAAGAACTGCTTGAAACCGCGTCGGAATCTGTACATCATCATCAAAATCATCGTGGATTCTCTTATGAATACCCCCAACGGCAGAAAAACGCTAGTCACACCAGCTAACACCATGCTGAGGGTAAATTTCGTGGCAACCTTTTTTTGTTTGTGGTATTTGCTAATACCATTAAAAAAAATCCGGTTATTATTATTCCTCAGCAGTACTTGACTACTTCCTAGAGGTACGAGCATCATTGCGTTGGTGGGTTAGGTGACTGATGTAGCCATTTTTTGTAGTAAATGTATGACGTGTGCATACTTCTTACAAATCAGCTCTTCATCGACATTTTTGGTATCCATCACTTTCGTCAACACAACAACAGGCCAATTATAATTACGTATTTGTCATACGAATAGATACAGCCAGCAGCAGATATTGCTAAGTGGGCGGGGTACATTTATTGCAAAGACTATAAGTATGAGATCATTGTGAACACCCTACCCGCTACCTGACTGTAGGAACTATGTAAAACTATACTCACGTAATATTTTCAAAACAGAAATGCAAATACTTTTATGACAAAGGCAATATCAAAGAAACTCACTTAGAATTCATACAGCAGTATATCATAGGGTTGAACATGGAGTTGCTCATAGCCAGCCAATAGATGGCGAGATACAACTCCTGAATATATTCCTCGTTAGTTAGCTCGGGATAGTAAGCCGTCACCACGAAATAGACGTGGAATGGGAGCCAGCATACCGCGAAGATTAGTACTACTACTATCATCATCTTTACTACCTGGAATAGAAAAGTTTTGTATTTATCATGGAACGGATCAAAAGATAAAAGGTTTTCAATACGTGATGGCAACATACGGTTATAGATCAGACTCGGAATAATAGGTCATGAAACAAATGAAAAAAAAACCCATATGTATTAATTGTAGGGTATATCTCAACAAATAAAAATGGGGCTTCATTTCGTGTAAAATAAATGGATCCGCCAGCTGCCGGTAGGTACCGGGTATGATTAACATAATTTTTCCCATATAAAACATTCTTAGTTCTTTTAAAATGGCACAGATGTCGTTTCGCTTACATTAGAGCCGTTAAAGTGTTTTTGAGAATAGGGCACTACTTGTACTTACATTGTAAATACTAGTATAACCTAAAACAACATACCTAGTTAGGTTTTTAGTCTGCTTTTACTACAATAATCCGCACCCTCGTCAAACACCAAATGGCCTGCCAATACGTAACTTAAATAAAACAATTAACCAGAACCAAATCCCACCAAAGTATTAAAAGTTGTTATAAATTAACGACAAAATGGCTACCTTCGTCAAACGCGGTCCTAAAACACAAAGGACGCGAATTAAATAGGCACATCGTAAATTTTAGTAAGGATAACTTAGTTTAACTGAAAAAGTGATGAATGCTCAATCACAGTGTAAGTAATATATTCAGTATCCGAACTTATACTTGCGCACAGTTCTATTGGCCATTTTTAAGCTTATACTAATTCTGTTTCTTCATGAGTTTAATTCGATACCTATAATAAGATAAAACTAAACAAATCAAGGGACAAATTAAACAGGCGAAAAACAGGCGACTTAGATAGTAATGAGTAATAAGTACATTGCGATGGGTAATAAAAAAAGTTATCTTTTTTGGAAAAAAAAATAATGCAATCATTGTGTTAAATAATCAGGAGACGGACCTATGCATCGGGTTCGTTTTAAGTTACAGTGGAAAGTGTTTGGAAAGTGAAGAAACGTAGAATACGAGGGAGTCCTTTTCATCCACACGCGTTTTGTACCTACACATTTTTTTTATGTGACGAAGGTAGACAACTGTGCTCTTAACCCACCTGATGGAAAGCAGGAACTGAGGCCCATGGATATAGTGATTAAAAAATCGCCTATGCGCTGCCTACCCTGAGGACTTAGATGGATTGCTTCTGTCTATGCCAGTAATTACACCGACTATTTTACCCCCAAACCGAAACATTGGGTACTTATCCACGCTTCATTGTAATTGTAATAAGACGCAACCTAGACTAATTCATACGGTTCACCAAGCGTTAATACCGTCTAATAAGCCCATATTACAGACGACAATCCTCCCCGTCAATGTCACCTTGATGGTTGCCAGCCGTGTAATAGGTTAGCCGCTAAATTTGCATTCAATTTCGTTCGATTCATGTACAATATAATGGATAACGAACAATTACATGGTTGGCACACATCAAAGTGAGGTTTGGAGGTTTGGGCGATCTGAAAATGTTGGTAATTTATAAATTTATGATTCGTCAGAAATTCCCCTATATTATAGTGCTTTCTTTAAGTGTACTATTTATAATCTGGGCCTACAAGGTGGACTGATGACCTGGCGAAGGTCGCAAGAGTCCGCTGGATCCGGATGGCGCAGGACCGGTCATTGTGGCAATCTTTGGGGGAGACCTATGTTCAGCAGTGGACGTCTTTCGGCTGACATGATAATGATGATGATGATGATACTAATGTATGTAGGTAATGTACTGTATATTATTCATTCGAAAGAAGCAAGCAGGAAATTAAAAATGCGTGTCACGAAGCTAAAAGGGAAATAAATGTGTTTAAGTACGTTATGCCCTACTTGGGTCACTTTTGGTAAATTTATGCGAGATAGGTTTTGGTTCATTAAGACACAGACATGTCCAGACATGTTCAGATGTTCACGTTTATTGCTTTTATGTAAAACAGATGAAACGCCTTTGTAATGTAATTTTGAAGGTCTCCTTCCAGTTCCTTTTCGTTGAAGTATAAAACAGGGTTAAAAGCTAATTTCAGTATAATATTTTGCCGACAGAATTTGTATGTTAACCATTATTTGCATTATTTCAGGATAAAAAAATATTTTCGTACCTGTAAATTTGTTTCAGCTTTTGAATATTATAGTCAATCTACTCCTTACTTACTGATTTTTATATAAAATTTAGGCACTGGTCTCACCGTGAGCTACTAAGCTATGAACTATCGGCTATAAACACGAACAAAAGATTCGCAC